>MU705810.1:31556-54674 GCA_026770625.1 Nicotiana glauca
CTTGTAATTGTGTAGAACATTAAAAGAGTTGCGCACAATTTTAGCTATGGGGTTTCTATTGGATGAGATTATTAAGACACTTGGCTTACGAGTTAAGGGGGGAAAATATAATCCAAAGATTGTTTATGCGGTGATTAAAAATAAAAGAATTGTTATGCATTGAGTAATAATGAATGGATTGTATACGTAAATTACTTATTTTAAATGGGCATCTTTTCCTTTAGTTAATTTAATTTTCGCATTGCTAATACACATATTCAAGAAACCCATAAAAGATAAAATATCTTGTATGATTTTACAAGTACAATGTCTTAAGTTTCAAAAGAGTAAAAGTTTAAAATTTCTTAAAAAATTATTATCAAACTACACATTTTACCATCCTAAAAGTAAATAACGCATAACCTTTGTTAGTAATATAATTTAAAATATTACTATTTCATGGGTACATGCAAAATATTTTTTAAATAGCAAAATTATAAAAGTATGATAATTTTGAAAAATATAGAAACTAAGGCATGAAGATCAATAGGAAGTGATTTTGGCTATCTATTTTCAGAAGAAATGTTCAAGTAATTTTTTCACCCTCGTGATATTCTCAATTGATATATATGCAATATTATAACTCCATATTAGAGGTACTCTCAATTTTCATATTCCTTTAGATAAATAAAACTTTATTATTTGTTAAAGAATTTTGAAGATCCACAACGCTAATTAAGGAATTTGACATATTATTTGCATAAGAACCATTAGGAGTCCTGATCTATTGCTTAAAGCGTAAACTTCACAAAATTAAGTTTCACATATGAGCCTCAAGATATTTGGCAGGTACATCTCCTAAGAATGAACCTTGGACGAGTCCAACAAGCCTTTTAAAACATTGGTTTAGACAAAGAGAGATCAAAGTCATAATAAGAGAACTAGTTTTCGGCACAAATTTGGGATTCAGCTTTAGGTGAAAAGTTGTAATTGAAATCCTCCCACTGACGAAAAAGAAAGGAAAATTGTAAAAGAAAAAGTTGAAAGCGATTGAAGAAAAGTGGTCACTTTATGGAATTCTAGCCAACCGAAGGATTAGGTTGTTCATTAAGCATCGATGCTAGATGGGTGGTGTTCCCTAGCTGGTCAAAGTTTGAGAAGGTTGAAGTCAGTATCTTGAAAGGAAAATTCATGCGGTAAAAGGTAAGTATCCGTAAAAATAATTTTAATAAAAATATTACTACAATTTATTTATTTGGGAAAAAATATTTACAAAATATCAAGTATGTACGTTGTATGCTTTTGGGATATTTAATTCATATAGTATACACTTTAATAATACATGATACGGTGATTCACTTTTGGAATTGTATACGGTCAAAATCAAGGAAGGCCGATTTTAAGGTTTATATGGCCTTTCAGGCCCGGCCTCGATGGGCTCAGAGCACGGTCTAAGGCTAGTCCCCGAAGCACTCACCTCGAGGGGTATATCGAAGACTCGTCATAGCGTACCTCGAGGCAACATAAAATGAGACGATCGTCATGGAAAGGAGGAAAATTCCCGAGGGAACGTGATTAGAGCTGACAGAGTGCGAGAAATAGTACAAATCCGTACTAAACCATTATGCAATTGTACCAATAGCATTTCCTAATTGTTATTAGACATGTACTATGTTATGATTCCCTCCTCTTATATAAAGGGGACCCTTATCATTTTGTAAGACAGATGAATATTGAATACAATACAACATTCTCTGCTCTTGTTACCTAAACATGTTCAACAATTATTCAACAGATTTATTGCTTGTTCATTTATTGTTCTTCATTTATTGCCCATTATTCACAACAAAAGGCTACCTTTGAGGCCTTCATTATCATTGTTCCTTCAACAATCGTCCATTACTAACTGTCCTAACCGGACCTCGAAGCCCATGTTCTAGCCAGCTCGAGGATCAGTCTTGAGATAACATTGGTTTGCATATCTTATTCTCTTTACTTACACTTAACATCTATTGCCTAATAACTAGTATTGAAATAAATCACATTTGTTTTGAACCACAACTCAAATATAATTATTGTTACCATTTTTTAAGGTAAACAGTCTGGCACCCACCGTGGGGCTAAAAATAATAGTAATTGTTTTAGTGCTAGTTTTCTCATAACACACGTTATTCTTCACACTTTTTCTTGTCAGAGATTCTTTGATTTCAAGCTTAGTCATTTCTAGCACAAAAAATGCATCTCTTCACGACAATGAGGGACTTGGATAAAATAGCTGGATAGGTCTTACTATACCACCTGTAAACCCTGAGGGAATGCCAAATGTAGAGCCAGTTGATATCAGCTCCCACAACGCTCTAAACAGGGAAGCAGGCGCAGGTCCCGTAAGGAATAGACGCAGGAAAGCCCAGGCTGGAGGCCAAAAAGTACGAGGAATGGAAGAAGGAGGAGCCAGCCTCCAAGTGATATTCGAGATGTTGTAAGCTCGACAAATCATCATCGCTCAACTTCAAAGTCAGAACAGAACCCCTAACACCGCCGAGCCAATAAACATGCAGCACGAACCGGTGCTAGAAAGATCCGATAAAAGCGGCTCGGGGACTGACACCACAATCATGAAAATGCTCGAGGAATTGACTAAAAGAATCGAGTCAATTTTCTCGACGCCTACTCCAGGTATAATCAATAGCAAATTAACCCAGAAGACAGGGAAAAACTTCGTTCATCACGAAGTATTGTACATACTGTTAAAATGTAATGCCCTTCGGGCTAAAAAACGCAGGAGCTACGTACCAACACCTAGTTAATAAGATGTTTGAATATCAAATAGGCCAATCTATGAAAGTTTACATTGATGACACGTTAGTGAAGTTTACCCATGACGTTTCTAATTGGATAAGATTATTATTAAGAAACGTAGGAGTTGTTGTGTTGGCTTACGAGTTAAGGGGGGAAAATATAATGCAAAGATTGTTTATGCGGGGATTAAAAATAAAATAATTGTTATGCATTGAGTAATGATGAACGGATTGTATTTATAAACTACTTATTTTATTGGACATCTTTTCCTTTAAATAATTTAAATCTCGCATAGCTAATACACATATTAAAGAAACTCAAAAAATAAGATATCAGGATTTTATTGTTGGAATCTTGATGTTTGAAAAACACTTTTGAGCAGCAACTAGTGTTTGACCAAACTTTTAAAAACTGATTCTAAGTGTATTTTTCTCAAAAATGCTTTTCAAAAAAGTGCTTTTGGGGAGAAGTTACTTTGTTCTGCTTCTCCAAAACTACTTCTGCTCCTACTCAAAAGCATTTATTTTTTTTCTAAAAGCTTGACCAAACACTTCAACTTTGAAGGCCGGAGAAGCTCGGCCAAACTTGCTATATGTCGCATAAGCCATGTCATGTATATTTGATTTTGGTGAGAGTACGGCATCTCATAAGGTGATTTGGCTATGAGAAGTTGAGAACATATGTAGTGTATGTTACGTTGTGCAATTAGTCCTTTTTTTTTTTAATGGAAATACGGAATTATTATTAAAACTTAACTAGTACTATTATAGTGATAGGATGCCCTACTGGGCACATTCATAGATTATTCTACCATAATGCCGATACTAGTATAGCCATTTACAAAAGGATTTCCAAATTCTACTAGTTTGGAAAATACATCCGTAGATAAAATCCTACTATAAGTGCCTCCAGTCTTGTCTTTTCCGAGGGTTTACAAAATGGAGTAAGGAGGTTGTTCCATCAGATGGGGGTAGAGCTAACTGGTTGTTTGTATCCCTCATTTACCAAAAAGTGTGCTACTTTGTTCCCTTCCCTGAAGCTATGCCGGATCGGCGGATTCTGCAATTTCCTCAGTAATGACCTGCACTCAATAACCAAGTTAGTGTAAATAGAACAAATATCATTATTGAGTAGGGAAGTGACATTTGTTGCATCAGTTTCAATTTCAATATCAACCAACTTTTTATCCCAGGCTAGTTGATGTCCAGTTTTGAGGGCTAAGAATTCCATATATGCAGGGATGCAGGCTATAGCAGAACTTTTATACCCCAAAACCCAGTCCCCTTGGTCATTCGTGAATACCCCTCCATAGCCTCCTTTCCTATGTTTTCCTTTCAATGCCCCATTAATATTCAGCTTAAAAGAGTGGTTTGTTGGAGGTATCTATTTAATAGAGATGGTGATAGAAGGAGGAAATGGCCTGGGGAGTTAGTACAGTAGATGAACTCTTTGCATCGTATGAGGACTGTTTTCATAGGGAGCTGGTTGTACTTTTTGTTGAAAGAGTTGTTATTACGATTTAGCCATAAAGACAATAGAAAAGGGAAAGAACATGTCCCAGGATATGTCCCATTGGTCTAAGTTGTTGTATAAATCCCTTAATGTATGGATCCAATGGTTAGGGTATTGATTGAATTGAGGAAGGTTGAGTTGAGCGTCACTCCAGAATTTGGTGGCTATGCGGCATTCAAAGAAAATGTGTATAGGTGACTCCTCTGCTATTCTACATATGGTACAGAGTGCAACAACGTGTAGTCCTAGTTGGTGCAAATAGGTTAGAGTAGGAAGGCGATTGTGACCGCATTGCCATAGAAAGTATTTTATTTTGTGGAGTGTATTGAGTTTCCAAATCTAATGGAATTTAAAGTAGTTGGGAAGAGGCGTAGAGAGTAATTTATAAACAGAGCTGGAGGAAAAAATACCATTAGAGGTATGCGCCCAAGTAGGTATATCCCTAGTATTGGTTAGGGAGTTCAGATTAATGGATTGTATTTTGTTTTGAATATCCATGGGTAGATTATAGGATAGTTTTGTGAGATTCCAAGTGTTAGAATCCCAAAGGTCTTTGACTTTGAGAGTTAGGTCAGTGGGATTCAATGGACCTTAGATGATTGAGCTTAGGGGTGGGAGTCATGGAATCCACACCGACGTCCAACAGTTAATGTTGCCCGGGCCTACTATCCAATGAAGACCTTGACTACATATTTTCCAGCTTGTTATGATATTATTCCAAATAAAGTAATTAGTGTTAGAGTTTCTTCTATGGCTATATTTTGCAATAAGGATGGATGCCCATAGGGAGAATGGGTTGTTAAACAGACGCCAGGACAGACTAGCTAGGGAAACTAGGTTTTTATCTATTGCTTTCCTGAGGCCCAGACCCCCTGCCTTTTTTGGTTGGGTAATAGTCGACCATTTGATATAGTGCATTTTCCGTTTTTGAGAGGTGGTGCCCCAAATAAAATCCCTTTGGATTTTGTCAATTTGCTTTAGAGTGGTTGCAGGGAGCATGATATATTGCATTATATGGTTTGGAATGGCATTAAGAGTTGATCTAACTAGGATTGTTCTTCCTGCAATGGAAAGGAAGTTGGTTTTCCAACCTGCAAGTTTTGTGTTCTTGTGGTCAATAATATAGCGAACATCAGATGCTTTGGGTTTCCGAATGAGAATTGGAAAATCTAAATATTTCCCAAAGTTATCACTGGGTTGGATGTCCAGAATATTGGCAAAGAGATTTTTTGTGTGGGCGTCACAATTTTGTGAAAAGATGATTTTTGATTTAGTTTTGTTGATTCTTTGGTCTGAAAGCTTGGAAAAGAAATTAAGGTTCTTCTTGATTGTGTGGATTGACTTTGTATTAGCATTAGCAACGAGGGTTATATCATCGACATAAAATAGATGAGAGATAGGGGGGAGGAGGCAGTGGGATTTAATTTAATGGGATCCCAGAGACCAATGTTGACCTGGTGATTGATGTATTTTGACAATAGTTCCATGCATAGGATAAAGAGGAATGGAGACATTGGATCGCCTTGGCGAATTCCCCTCGAGGGGTAAATTTTTTTATTTTTGAGCCGTTTACTAGGATGGCAATTATGGAGGTACTAACACAACTCATGATAAGTTTTGTGATATGAGGGGGGAATTTAAAGAAGATTAAAGCTCTATAAATAAATGACCATTCAAGACGATCAAAAGCTTTTTCCATGTCAATTTTTAAGAGAACTTTACTTTTTTGGCCTCTAATATTTTGGAAATGGTTCATGATTTCTTGGATCATGATGGTATTATCGCAAGTTCTCATGCCCTTGAGGAAGCTAGATTGACATGGACTAATTAATTTGTCCAGGAATGACTTGATTCTATTAACGATAATCTTATTAACTACCTTGTAGATGGTGTTACAGAGGCCGATAGATCGGAAGTTGTTAAGACTGTTTGCATTTTGAAATTTTGGGATGAGACAGATATAAGTTGAATTGAGTATGGTGGGGATGTAAAGATCGTTAAAAAATTTGTGTCAAAAGGAAAGGACTTGATTTCTGACAATATGCCAATACTTTTTATAAAAGAACGGATGAATGCCATCCGGTCCAGGGGGGCCTTAAAGGATTTGAATGAAAATATTACACGGTTGACTTCATAGTCGCGGAGTGGGTAGTCCAATGAGGATAGGTCTATATCGTTAAAGTATGTTAGTGAACTTAGAATATTCTTTATAGGGGTATCTATGTGTTCTGTTCGGAAAGCCTTTTGGAACTATTGGGATGTGTAAGCTAAAATTTGGATTGGATCATGGATCCAATTACCATCTACATCTTTAAAGAAGGAGATAGAATTTTTTTCTTCTACGATTAATGACACTTAGATGGAATAAATTTGTATTAGCATCCCCTTCATTTAGTCAGTTTAAAGGGAAACGTATTTTCCAATAGCCTTCCTCAATTTTAAGCAAGGTATTATACTCATTGATTAGATCTTTTTCAAGGAGATGTAGGAATTGACTATAAGGGTAATTTGTGGAAGATTGAATTCCTTGCAGTCTTGCTAGAATTCTTTTTTTCTTTTTATTTATGTCTCCAAAAGTATTTTTTTTGCCGAAAGAGTGACACTATTTTGAAAAAATTCTGTGGCTTCGGGAGCTGTCTATTATGCCACGAGTCTTTGACTATCTTTTCAAAGTCCATATGTTGACACCAATAAGTCTCTAGTCTAAATAATTTTTCCTTACGGGGAGGTTCTTTTCCTTTAAATTGGAGAAGAAAAGGAGCATGATCCGAGTGAGTTCTAGGTAGGTGAGTGATGAGGGCATTTGGGAATTGGTTGATCCAAAGAGTGTTAGCGAGATATCTATCTAGTCGTTCTAAAATTAGATTACCCGAGTTTATGCGACAGTTGGTCCAAGTGTATTTAGCCCCTTTAAAACCAAGATCTAATAAATTACAATAATTTAGACAAGACCAAAACTGAGCAGCCCTATTTGAGTTAAGAGGTCGACCACCCCATTTATCATTTTGGGATAAAATTTCGTTGAAATCGCCTCCGACTAACCAAGGTACATGATAGTTATTCGCTATATCACAAAGGTTGTTCCAAAGAACTTTCCACATATTCAAACAAGTACTAGCATATAAAATACTAATATGATAGGGGGTTGGATGGGAGATACCTGAAGCATAACATATATCTCTTGGTGAGAGCAGCTAACTAGGTTTAGGGAAACTAAGTTCCCAAACCATAGGATCACAATAACCCCTGCATGTCCTATGGGAGGGACTTCTACCATATCAGTGAAGAGGAATTCATCTTTGAGAGGTGTGTGGTATGTCATCTTTGTCTCTAGCAGGGCCACCATGCGCGAATTGTGCGTGTTCAGAAGTTCTCAAAAGTTCCTTTTGAACTCATCGTTGTTTGCCCCACGAATGCTCCATACTACTAAGCTCATTGGGTTGTGGTGAGTGATCCATACTCCTTGGTGAAGGAGATAGTTTGTTTGCCTTAGTGAGGGACTCAGGACCGCCGCAAAATTCCCCGTTTCTTGGAGAATAGGTGGGAGAATATCGATTGAACATTGAAGAGTGCCAATGGGCACCGTAGAACATACTTTTTGTCTTCCACTTCTTGAAAGAGCATTAGAGTTGCTTTTGTGAGGCTTGAAATTTCTGTGAACAACCCCTGACCGGTGGAGCTATTACCTCATCTGTTGATTCTTCTGGAATCTATGGGTCATCCTGCTCTTGATCGAATGGAGGTGGTTATTGGTGGTAAATATCCATGGGTATTGGGTGATTCTGGGGAATTGATTTCCAAGGGTAGATGGCTGGGTTGTTGTTAACATGCTCGACTTGAGTGAAGAAGGGGAGGTGGTACAACAACTCGATGTTGTTGAGTGGGTTGAAGTGATGTGATAAATTCCATTGGGCTTGCATGTTGGGTAGAAGAGCCAGAGCAATGGCTGGGGCTAGGGAGTCCATGATATTCGCTAGCCACATATGGTTGATGTAATTCCCCAGAGCTAGGGCCACGCCCTCCGATATTAACTGGGCTAGGAAGGTCGGATTTTGAAGGACAATCCAAACCTCTTGACCATTGATGATCATTAAAAAGTTCACTGCATGGCCTAAGAGACCCTACTCGATCCTACTTTGGGGAACTTGATGAGGGTTCGGAGGTTGGGAGACATATGTGGGTGGATGGAATGGAATCTGAGGAGGAAAAGGTGGAAAGTTGGCCATGTTTAGACGAAGGAGAAAAAGGAGAAAACTGTGACCGGTTGGAGTGAGGTAGAGGATGAGATATATTGTTGTGAGTGGAGTGCAAATCTAGTTCTAATGATTGCACGTCAATAGTGTTAGATTTTGCATGCAATAGGGATATGGGAGATTGAGGAGGAGGGGCATTAGAGCTTGGTGGATAGGTTTGTGTTGCCATTTGGCCATCGTCTAATGCCAAGTGTAGTTCGTCTTTTATAGGTTTATAGAGAGAGGAAGTAGTATGTGTGAAGGAAGGGGTTTTGGGGTTGGCAGGTGGATTATGGTTGAGAGTGCATTGCTTGGATATGCCACTTGTCACTATGGTAATGGTTTGATTATTGGGATCCATTGATAACTTTGGACACAACGGCAGAGCTTAATCGAACAAGGGAAAAGTTTTTGGGGTTTTAGTGGAGGAATTTGAACAATCAAAGGTGTTAAGGGAATCAAATTTATGGTAAGTTGGCATTAAAACATCCTCATTATAGGCATGCATTAAATTCCCTTCCTTATTTGTAGGAGTGTTACCTTTTTTAGTGGTTTTTGAGACATTAATATGAGAAGAATTGAAATCATTTTATGCTTTGTAAACTAATTTTTGGGAGTTAAGAAACGTACATGTAGCTGCATCATAAATTTTAACGTCTATAATATTACCTGGTACTTTTGATTTTCCCAGGGAATTTTGTTGCTTGCCTTCGACAGGGTCTTGCATTCTTGGGTTTCTCCGCCTGGTGAAAGATACCATTTGCCACTGCTCTTCAGGTGGTGTGGCAATATCTGGGCTTTGTACTTCCTTACCTCGTTCTTGGGCTGTGGATCTTGTAGTTTTGTAATTTTTGATGTGGTAATCGTGCATGAGGTAGTTGTATGTCCAAGGTAGCCACAATTTTTGCATACGAAGTTAACTCCTTCATAGACTAGTTGTTGGAGATGGGATCCAACAAGGATACTCTGTTGGACTGGTTGATCTAGTGGAAGTTCCACACAAAGTCGTGCATAGCAGCCTCTAAGAGTGGAACGGGTGCATGCATCAATTTTTAGTAATTTTCCTATAGAATTACCATTTATTTTAAAGATCAATCCGTCATGAAATTCAGTGGGTAGTTGGGGCAGACGAACCCATATAGCTGTATGAATTTTCTTAGCCTTCCCTGCCACAAAATTTGTTTCACATTGCCTCGTGGACAAGAAATATCCGTTAATAAACCATGGACCATTATGGAGGGATGTGATCATATTTTCTTCTTTGGAGAATTTGACAATGAAAAAATCATGGCCTAGGTCTATTAGGGGAAATATTTTAGTGGGTTTCCATGGATGGGTGATTTTTTCTTTTAGATATTGGTGTGGAATTCTTTTGCCTAGCAATTTAATAATTACTGAAAATTTCCATGGGGTGTACATTTTATTCCTATCCTCCATTGTCACGGTAATTTACTTTATTCCTTTTTTTAAGGAAATGGTTGAAGTTTGATTACTTACACTAGAGGAAGGGGTATCTTCTAGCATTAGGTCTGTTTGGTTAGTTTCTTCATTTTGGTGGTAGAATAATGGTGTAGTAGAGTAGGTGATTTCTAGGCTTGTTTGGATAGTTTATTCTATTAAATCTGTGGCCAATAGTTTATCTTTGAAAGATGGGGAAGGTGTTGTTTGTTCCCCACGCTGGCAATCAATAGGAATGTCAGAGAGTTTTGGGGGTATGTGATGAGGCGGCGCCCCATCAGAGTTGATGATGAGATTGCTCATCAGAAATTGCACCGGCTATGGACTCTTCGATAACAACAAGGGAGGACTCCGGGAAAAAGAAAGTTTTTTCTAGCTCCGCCCCAGATTACATGACCGACGCTCATAAAAGAAGCACTTCAATAAGTTAGGAAGTTGGTGTGTGACTTAATTACTACTTGGAGTGCAGAGAGAATACTAACTTTCATGAACATTTCACACTACATCACTTGTTGTGCAATTAGTCTTGTGATTGTGTACAACATTAAAAGAGTTGCGCACAATTTTACCTATGACGTTTCTAATAGGATGAGATAATTATTAAGACACTTAGAGTCATTGGTAAGATGTATTAGAAAAAATAATGCAAGCATTAGCATAATACATTACTAATACCTTGTTTGATACTTTTTTCAACCTGTATATAACTAATATTTGTATTACTTATACATCATACTTGGTATTATCCTATGCATAAGTAGTGAGTAGAAAACTATGACATTAGTAATACCAAGGCTATTAGTTGTCACAACCCCAAACACCCCGATCGTGATGGCACCTATCACAGTAATAGGTCAGTTGAATCAACACGAACAATATTAAGCTCTTTTGTAAACTTATTTCTAATCCGATATAAGCTCATATCTTTCATTTTAATATACATCAAAATACAGGGAAAATAAATACGCAAGTACATCAACCCAGCCCAATCCTGGTGTCACTAACCATGAGCCCTTAAATACAACCCAATACAATTTGCTTAATACAAGCTAAGATTAAATACATTGGGGTAGGGATTTAGGATTCACAAGTCATAATACATTGATCCAGAACAGGAGAAGGGAAATTACAACATGCTAAATAATTGTACTGGGTTAAATACAATCAGTAGACAGACAAGAATGCAAGAAACAATAAATAAGCATGTTGTTGTTTGTGCAAAATACTCAATTAGAACATACCAGTAAGAAATACAAAATGAAGAAAATAAGCAAGTTTTCCCCCACAGCCTAGCCTAGGTTTTCAGCCGGCTAGGTAAGGCAGCAATATAGTAGTAGCAGAGAACAGAGAGAGTTTTAGTGTAGTGTGTTTTTAACTCAAGTGTTATGCCTTGTGTCTGTGTCTTTTGAAAGAGAGAAGTACAGAGTATTTATAGTTTTTTTTTGAAAACTAGTAAGAGAGAGGTAATAAGCTACAAACATGGAAATAATCATGATTCATAATCAATTATACAAGTGATTCCCTTTAATTAAGGGATCACTTGCTTAACGGGCATTGATAGGTTTAAAACAAGGAAAGAAATCAATTTTTCAGCAGGCTGACAATTGCCATAAAAGAAGTAGTAAAATATTATGCTAGCAATCGAGTCTAGGTACAAAGTTACTCTAATTTTGGTAAGAATTTAGCAAAACAGGGAAAGAAATCATCTAACTTTAACGGGCAAGTGAAATCAGAATTTCATAAAGGAAAAATTTAAAATTAGTCACAAGTTTGAAAATCAGTCAAAGAAGGAGACTTAGCATATAAATAGGGTGCATAAACATTATACATGTGATGCCAAGCCGGTTGGAAAGAGGATATAGCATACAATAGTAGCACAAAAAGAAAATTCAATAGGTAGCAGCACTCGAAGCGTGATAGTTAGTTGAATCAGTAGTGAAGAAACATAGAATATCAAAAACATGCGAAGATTTCACAGTAGCAGGTGAGGAAAATCCTTTTTGAAAAATTAGGGTTTCGAACATAATCATGTTTTAGAGATTTTAGAAACCCAGAATTAGAAGAATCACACAAAGGAACAAGAGGTTTCGAAATAAAGAACTTCAAATCGAGTCATGCACTTAAACTAATAGTCTCAGACTTAAAGCCATAGGGTTTTCCGCAATAGAAGAACTTTAAAGATGGATAAACAAATAAATCGAATAAAATTCAAGCAAACAACCATTTGTCTAATAAATAGTTAAAAGAAATTTGGGCTTTAACATGCAAACTCTGGCAAAATGATAACACGAGCAAACACAGCAACATATGTCAAAATCAGAGAAACGTTTTGAAATAACTTAACAAGAAAACCCTAGTCGGAAAAGTGAAAGAGTTTTGAAAGAAATGTTTTAAAGTGAAAAACACTCAGAAGCTTAGAGCAAACATAGACCTGAAATAGATCTAAAAGAAATCGGAAGAACCTTAGAGGTTAGGGTTTCAGAAGAAACCCAAGTGATGAGAAAGGCTTTGAAGAACCATCGATCGAAGCATGAGAGTCAAAAGTCTGACTCGAATAGCCATGGCTGACCGAAGAAAGGTCAGAGACGGCCGGCGAGTAGCCATCGAGCAAAGACTGGGCAAAACCCTTCATGACCTGGTCATGAGACCACAGAATCGAACACGTAGAAGTCATGGGAGGTGGATACAGGTTTCTGATGACCTTGGAGGCCATAGATTTGGGAGATATTAGGGTTGTAGTTTGATGGCGGCAGCTAGGGTTTGAAAGGATTTGGGAGAGGATTGAGAGAGAAGGGGGATTCAGGGGCGGCGGAGTTTTGAAATGAGGCTAGGGTTAGGGGTCGATGGAATTAAAAAAGGTAAGGAACCGTGAGGGTCGTTGATCTAAAAGATCAACAGCCAGGATTTAGCGGGTCTTGGGTTGGGTAGGCAAATTTAGGGCTTGGGTCGGTCCAGATAGCAATTGGACTAGGTTATTGGGTTTAAATTGGATGCCCAATTCAGGATGTAATTGAAATGCAATTGGGGCTAGATTTTAAATAGCCACTTATCCTTTATTTATTTTATAAAAAATAGCAAGTTAATTTCTGAAACAAATTAAATCATAGAAAATGATTTAAAATTTATAATTCATAATTATCAAATTAAAGTTACTTAGCTTAAATTTTATAAATATAAACTCAATTAGACTTAAAAGAGGCTAGTATTGAAACTATATGCAATTTAGCTTAAAAATACTAAATAAATTCAATAAAAATATGAAAAATTTATCTTAGATATATTTTAGCATAAATATGAGAATCCAATAAATGAATCATCAAAAATAATAATTTTGGAAATTACTATTGGATTTTTATGGATAAAATAGGGCAATAAATTAATTTAAAAATTAAGGAAAATAATAAATATTTGGACATACTTATATATGCATGCATGCGCTATTTTTATAGTATTTTGCATATTAAAAATATATAGGTAAAATTGGGTATCAACACTCACTTGCTAACTAGAGCCCCTCTCATATATATAACAAGTAAACAAGAGTGTAAATCTATACTCAGCAAAATCAAGGGGACTTCACATCCAATAGGAGTGTTCAACTACTTGTATGCTTATGCAAGTGCTTTAACATAGTTCCTACCAGCTAATAAGCATAATAAAAAGAACAAACAACACGTAAAATATTTCCTCACGACTTCCACGAGATAAAGCTCATACAGGTAAGAGTACCCCAACACAATATCAAACAACAAGAATGCCCCCAGGCCATCAAAAATCATCACAATCAATCCGTGACATAGCCCACTTTGTCTCGCCACGTGTGCAAATAATAACATAATAAGGGCCCCCTTGTTTCGCCACACGTGCATCATAATATTCCCACATTGTCTCTCCACATGCGCAACCCACATATAAGAATATATATACATACTTTGCCTTGTCACGCTGCATGTGTAATATATCAATAGTAGCAACAGCACGGCAGAAACTTCGTGCACCACCACAATAAGTACAACAACACTGACAATATATACAAGAACACGACAAGTAAATCAACTCAAGAACGTTCGATCACAAGGAGACGATAAAACTAGCTCACAAGGAGTAACCACAATTAAGAATACTAAGTGTAATAAGAACAACTCAACAAGGGAGAAAATAATATGAAGCAACAATCCCACAATATGTAATTCAACAACAAGGAAGCTGACACGAATCAAATAATTCCAAATAAGGAAATGTTAACTAAATATAGGATATCTAAACTTCTTTTAAGGTTGAGCAATTTACGAAGAATATACAATAATTTCAATTAAGGATGAGCAATGGGAAGATAATCATATCCTCAATTAAGACTAAACAATTATAGGGGAGATAATAATAATTTCCAATAAAGACGAACAATTATGAAAGATAGCATGAAAATAGAAGATGTAAAAACCTTCAGTTAAGCAAAATAAGAATTTAATATGCAATAAGAATGAATCATAAGTAATTAATTCCAGTTAGCGCATGTAGAGGTGAAACTAGTAAGTGGAAAACTTAAGCATATCAAGTACACATTCATACATAATGAATATAAGGACCTAAGAACCCTAAAAGGCCATTTTTCTACAAATAAGTCTGAGCACGAACTCGTCACCTCGTATACACGAAGTACAACCAACATAGAAGACTCAAATCCTAAGCGGAAGTCCCCCACACAAAGTAAGGCAAGATACTTACCTCAAAGACGACAAACTGATACTCTAAAATGCACTTCTCGAGTGAAAAAAACCTTCGGATGGCTCAAATCTAACCAAATTAACTTCAAAGCACAAATAAAACACGTAAGAAACTATTCTGAATCATAAAGTTTCAATCTTTAACAAAATCTAAAAATCGGTTTAAACGTCGACCCCCCCCCCCCTTCTGCACCTCGGAACCCGACAAATTTTATAAAAACCAAATATCCATTCCAATACGAGTTCAACCATATAAAATTTATCAAATTCTGATACCATTTGGTCCCTCAAATCATGATTTTTCATTTTAGGGTTTTTCTTCAAAAACCAACATTTTACCCAACCCAAAACACAAATTAAATGATGAAAATGAAGATAAAATCATGGAATATGTTAGATTCTAGATGAAGAACACTTACCCAATCGATTTGTGTGAAACCCCCTCAAATAATCGCTCAAAACTGAGATCCATAAGTCAAGATATGAATAAATTAATCTAACCCTCGATTTGGGAATATATTCTTCCTGTTCTGGGGTTGTTCCTCACGTTCGCGACCCTTCTCTCGCGTTTGCGATGAGTAAATTCCTCGTCAGCGATTTCCAAACTCATTCCAGACAGCCTTTAATATAATGACCATAACTTTTTACAGACAAGTCCAAAATGACATAACGGAGCTGCTCTAACTCTCGAAATCGTATTCCTACTCCGATATCACAAAAGTCAACTATGGATCAAACTTCACCACTTTCCAAACTTCAACTTTTCCAACTTTTGCCAAAATACCTCAAATTACCCTATGGACCTCCAAATCTAAATCCGAACGCACGCCTAAGTCCAAAATCACCATACAGAGATGTTGAAATCACCCAAAACCATTCTGAGGTTGTTTACTCAAAAGTCCATTTCCAGTCAAATTCTCACCGTTTAACCTTCCAAAACTGGATTCCTCTTCTAATTTGACTATAAATCATCTGTTAACTTAATTCATTCATGCATTCAAGTCGATACTCATATTATGAAGCTATTCTAGAACTTAAACCGCCGAACAGAGCTTAATTTTCTCAAAACGACCAGCCAGATCATTACATCATCCCCCTTTTAAAACTAAAGTTCATCCTCGAACGTTCTAATATTCGCCTCGAAGTCCTGAAGTCACTGGGTGCACACTTACAACATATACCCGCGGGTGATCCCACTTCACCCCAATCCACATAAATCTTACGACATCATCTCAACTAAAATTTAGCCTTTCTAGCAATACCGATAAGTCTGAGAACCAGAATTCTCACCTTCTATCCATTTCCAAAAGACCCAATTCTAAATCCATACCCGGTATCAGTCTCAATCAGCTGCATCAATTCATGCCAACGTCCATATAGTACAACCTTACAACATGACACATCACACATAAGCCTATAGTAATATTTCTGATCATAATATTCGCCCGAAATCAAACTTAGCACCAGCCATAAGCCTCATATTCAATAGGAACCCGTTTCAAACCTCTACAACACGGGCGATGATACAATAACCACGAAAGCCACATAACTAAACACCCGAATCACCAAATATCAACTAATACCAACATGCACACATCCCATAAGCTAAAACCCAAGAAGCACAGAACGAAAATGACTGAATATGGAAAGGGAAACACATAAGGGAACTATCATATAAGCCCGACAAACACAAATTTTTCTATCAATGCTAATCTACAAAATAATCTAACAAGAATGAATTAAACCATATAAAAGAATTACAATGATATTATACAGATACAACTCCCATTGTGGTACACAGCCGAGTCTCAACACATCAAATCACATAAAATCACTAGAGTCCGCTCTCCACTCTGAATCACAAGCAGGGTGTACATCAAACCAGCTGAAACATTTCACTATATCAGTTCTGTCGACAAAATTACATCACGTACTGGCTCCCACACCGGTGGTGCATAAAAATCACAGCTCGTAGCAAAAAATACTCAGAAATCACATCAAACCTACCAAAATAGACAACATGAATTTACTACTAGTCTCATAACTCCCGAAAATGACTAGAAACAGACGATAGACATGGCTATCACTCATAGAACCACCCAATAGGGTAATCACGTAAATATAGTGCTAATCATGAAAAAAACCCATAAGTGGAGCAACAAATAGGGGAATTCACCTTGATAAGCAGAACTGTAATAAACTACGGATAGTGCTTGTCTATAACAAACCGAAATCATACCTAAATGACATTTAGCTGGTGTAGCGGCCTTAAGCCTACTATATTAAGCACGTCAATGAGCCGGGCCTCCCACTCTTTGGTGCCCTCTACTAGCCTTAATACCTCTCTATGACACATCATCCCAAAGTTTAGGACAATATCTCACCATATGGCTAGTATCTCCATATTTAAAGCAACCTCTCTGCCAACAAGGTTGTGGGAACTGTGCGGTATGATTACTCTGAGACCCATGAACACCTGATTCACTTTGCAAAGCCTGAAGCGCCAAATGAAGTGGATGACCCACAAAACCTCTACCATGTCGCACCATTCCTCCAAAATAAGGACCAACAGATCCTCTAGGTCTACGAGGCCTCCTCGCCTCCTCAAACTCTCTCTGCTGATCTGGTCTGCCCTCTCTCTCATGGCCCCGCCTATCCTCTCTCTCTTGGCCTCGCCTAACCTCACTCTCCTCTTTCTCTTGAGCCAACATGCCCTCCACCCTCCTAGCAATACTCACGGTCTGATGATACAAAATATTTATCTCTAACTCTCGGGCCATGCTAGTCCTGATATTGGGATGGAGTCTCTCAATGAACCAACGGATTCCCCGAATAGTAGAAACCAAAATCAGTGAATGTCTGGCCAAATCACTAAATTTGATGGCATACTCTAATACTGATATAGTTCCCTGGCGCAGCTGCTCAACTCTGCACGCCATGCATCCTAAAGGGACTGAGGTACAAACTCTCTCAAGAACATCTCTGAAAACTGAACCTATTTAAGTGAAATCGACTCACCCGGGCTACCCAACTCATATTTCTGCCACCACTGATAAGCCACTCCCTTAAGCTGGAACGTAGTAAAACCAACCCCACTTGTCTCAACAATACCCATAGTGCGGAGAATGCGATGGCACTCCTCTAGAAAACTTTGTGCACTTTCTGAATCCAAACCACTGAAGGTAGGAGGGTCATACTTCTTGTACCTCTCAAGCCTAAGCTGTTATTCTTCATATGATGCTGCCTGACTATGAGATGAAATGGAACCACGGGCTGTGCTGCCATGACACCAGGAATCTGACCAACATGAACTTGTTGTTCTGGAGTATGGGCGGTGGGTGTCTGACTCCCTCCCCCAGTCTATGAAGTAGATGCTGCAGCCGAAATAAACCCCGCTTGAGCCTATGTACCAAACATGCTAAGGAACTGTGCTAAGGTCTCCTGAAGTCTAGGGGTAACAACAGGGGCCTCCGGTACCTGCCCCCCAACTAGAGCTACTGGCGGCTCCTCAACAGCTGCTCTGGTAAGTGCTCTGGCTGTGGAACGTACTCCTCTACGGCCTCTATTTCTGCCTCTAGCAACACCTGCTCCGAGAGCAGCATGATCGGTAACTATAACATATGTCCTCACCATCTGCAAGAGAATGGAATGATAATAGTTCATACATTAAGATCAATAAGCTTACACGATAGGCATGAAAGAAGTGAGATTGTGCTAATATTAATGTAGCCTCTCGAAAATAAGTACAGACGTCTCCGTACCGATCCGCAAGGCTCTAATAAACTCACTTATGACTCGTAGCACCTATGAACCTAGAGCACTGATACCAATTTGTCAAGACCTAACTTTCCCTTTGTTTTGATACCGTGATGGCACCTACATTTAGGGACTAGGTAAGCCTAAATCATACTGAAATACCACGATAATAAATGAAATTTAACAGTCTTGAAGCAGAAATCCCTAAAAAATTTATAATTTCCAAAACCTGGTAGTACAATTCATAAGCTCTACAGAGTTAGCTACAACTTCTAAATATAACTGTTCGGAAAAGAGTGAAAATAGTTGAATACAAGTAAGAATGTGACTCTGAAGCCTCCAAATGTAGTAGCAGGTTTACCTTGAGTCTCCTCAGTAATGATCCGCACAGCTACTAATGATCGATACCTCGATTCGCACAACAAAAATATGCAGGGAAGTAGCATGAGCACACCACAGTCGTGCCCAGTAAGAATCAATGCTAACTTCGGTGGAGTAGTGAAGAGGAACAGTCAAGACATCTACCAGTCCAATAAAATGTACCAATATAGGAACAATAGAACATGATGTATATATAAAGACTACACGAAATGGCTAACAATAATACAATCATAATAAGGGAAGAAAACAACAAGTAACAGCGGAAATACCAAAATAATGACATAGAAGAGTGAGAAAAAACACAAACCCAAATCCTAAATTCACATTACAGTAATGGTAAGCAATAATTTAGATTGTACGACAGCGTTCACAACAAGTCTTATCCAACAATTTCCACGAAGCACTAAATCTTGGACAAATTATGACTCACGAGTCCTAGTGCTTAAAATCTAGAGACACTCATGGTCATGCTGACAACTCACTTGCTAACTAGAGCCACTCTCACATATATAACAAGTAAATAAGGGTGTGCATCTATACTCAACAAAATTAGGAGGACTTCACATCCAATAGGAGTGTTCAATTATGTGTATGCTTGTGCAAGTGCTTTAACATAGTTCCTACCATCTAATAAGCATAAGGAAAAGAATGGACAGCACGTAAGATGTTTCCTCATGAATTCCACGAGATAAATCTCATATAGGTAAGCGTACCACAACACAATATCAAACAACAAGAATTCCCCCAGGACACCAAGAATCATCACAATCAATCTGTGATATAGCCCACCTTGTCTCACCACGTGTGCAAATAATAACATAATATGTGCCCGCCTTGTTTCACCACATGTGCATCATAATGTTCCCACCTTATCTCGAAAATGCGCAACCTACATATAAGCATATATATACATACTACGCCTTGTCACGCCGCATGTGCAATATATTAATAGTAGCAATAGTACGACAGAAACCTCGTGCAACCCCCTAACAACAACCACACAGTAGAAAACTCGTCCATCACAATATCAACAATCGCACAGCAAAAACCTCGTGCACCACCACAACAAGTACAACAACAACAATGACAATATATACAAGAAAACGAGAAGTAAATCAACTCAATAACTTTCGATCACAAGGAGACGATAAAACTAGATCACAAGGAATAACCACAATACAAAACACCAAGCGTAATAAGAACAGCTCAACAAGGGAGAAAATAATATGAAGCAACGATCCCACAATATGTAATTCAACAACAAGAAACATAACACGAATAAAATAATTCCAAATAAAGAAATGTCAACTAAATATAGGATATCTAAACTTCTTTTAAGGTTGGGAAATTTACAAAGAATATACAATAATTTCAATTAAGGATAAGCAGCGGGAAGCTAATCATAACCTCAATTAAGACTAAATAATTACAGGGGAGATAATAATAATTTACTATAAAGACGAGCAGTTATGAAAGATAGGATGACAATAAAAGAGGTAAAAATCTTCAGTTAAGCAAAATAAGAGTCAAATAGGCAATAAGAATGAATCATAAGCAATTAATTTCAATTAACACATGTAGAGGTGAAACTAGTAAGTGGAAAACTCAAGCATATCAAGTACTCATTCATACACAGTAAATATACGGACCTAAGAACCCTAAAAGGCCAATTATTTCACAAATAAGTCCGAGCATGCAATCGTCACCTCGCGTACACGAACTACAACCAACATAGCATACTCAAATCCTAAGGGGAAGTCCCCCACACAAGGTTAGGCAAGATACTTACTTCAAAGACGACAAACCGATACTCTAAAATGCACTTCTCAGGTGAAAAAACCTCTGGATGGCTCAAATATATAAACAAATTAACTTCAAAGCACAAATAAAACACGTAAGAAACTATTCTAAATCATAAAGTCTCAATCTTTAACAATATCTAAAAATCGGTCCAAACATCGACCCCCGTTCTGCACCTCGGAACCCGACAAATTTTACAAAAACCAAATACCCATTCCAATACGAGTTCAACCATATAAAATTTATCAAATTCTGATACCATTTGGTCCCTCAAATCATGATTTTTCTTTTTAGGGTTTTTCTTCAAAAAAGAACATTTTCCCCAACCCAAAACACAAATTAAATGATAAAAATGAAGATAAAATCATGGAATATGTTAGATTCTAGATGAAGAACACTTACCTAATTGATTTGTGTGAAACCCCCTCAAAGAATCACTCAAAACCGAGATCCATAAGTCAAGATATGAATAAAATAATCTAACCCTCGATCCGCAATATATTCTGCCTGCCCATGGGTTGTTCTTCGCATTCGTGACCCATCTCTCGCGTTCGCGATGAGTAAATTCCTCGTCAGCAATTGCCAAACTCATTCCAGACAGACTTTAGTATAATGGCTATAAATTTTTGTAGACAAGTCCAAAATGACATAACGGAGCTGCTCCAACTCTCGAAATCGCACTCCCACCCCGATATCACAAAATTCAATTATGGGTAAAACTTCTCCACTTTCCAAACTTCAACTTTTCCAACTTTCGCCTAAATGCCTCAAATTACCTTACGGACCTTCAAATCCGAAATCGAGTCGAAAATCATCATACGAAGTTGTTGAGACCACCCAAAACCCATTCTGGGGTCGTTTATTCAAACGTCCATTTCCAGTCAAATTCTCACCATTTAAACTTCCAAAACTAGATTCCTTCTTCTAATTTGACTCTAAATTATCCGTTAACTGAATTCAACTATACATGCAAGTCGATACTCATACTATGAAGCTGTTCCAGACCTTACGCTGCTGAATAGAGCTTAATTTTCTCAAAACGGCCTATCGGACCGTTACAGTACTAGTCGACATAGAGCCTGTTTGGATGAGCTTAAGCACTTTTTAATTAGTGGAAGTATTTGGCAACAAAAAAATGACTTAAAAAATTAAAATCTACTTAAAAAAAATCAAAACCAATAAGTAGAAAAATCTAAATTTTCCGAAATTAGCTTAAAAGCCATATTGCTTTGACCAAAAATATTACATAATTATCCCTTATATTTTTTCATAATACTGAAATTACCCCATAGTAGAAACCCTACTAACATATTGTTTTTTCCCTTTCCATTCGTGTTCCTTTCCTTTCCTTCGTAAATTTTTTTTTTGTTGCCCTTTCTCTTACTTTGAAAAATTATTGTATTTTCCATTAGAGAATGTGAAGTTCAGTGATATGATAAGAGTGAACGGAGATCAGAGAAGATTTTGGGATAGCGCTGTTTGATCCTTGCCAACTTTAAGGATATTTTAGTCATTTTAATAAGAAAAAAGTGCTTACCGGCACTTGTTTATCAAACACTTCATCATATTTTTTTCAGTTTTAGCACTTTCATCCAAACACGTAACTGATTATTTATAAAACAAGCTCCAGTACTTATAAATATTTTTAAGCACTTAACTTAAAAACTACTTTTTTAACCAATCCAAACGGGCCCATATGTTTGAATGCATGCATTGTCGAGTAACCCTTTCACACTTAGTGAACATTAATTTTTTTTTAGTTTATCACCTGGTGTCCGATATTCACATTGGAGCTCGACTATATCTGGATTCGCGTCACATAGGATCTCATGCGAGGGAAAACTCTCCCTACCAAGACTTTTTCTATTCTCAGGGCTCAAATTCGAGACCTCTGGTTAAAGAAGGAGCAATAACATCCACTGCACCACATCATTTGGTGGTGGCCATTTATATTACATGTGCAATTTATTAGATTCCCACTTCTTTTGCCCTTCAATATTCAATTTTCCAAATGAAGAACATGGGAAGCGAAATGGACACTCAAAAATATTAAATAGTATCGTATCAAGGGTGTGCTTGGTATAACGGAAAATGTTTTCCATGTAAAATATCTTCCGTGAAAAATATTTTCGAAGAAAATATTTTCTTGCAAAACAAGCAGTAATCTTATTCATTTTTCGGTGTTTGGTACGCAAATTAAGGAAAATGACTTCTCAAGAATATTTATATATAATAAACATGAAGCAATAAACTTTCAAACCAACAACCTTGCTGACCTACAAATTTTATAAACTTTCGAACCGCTACACTTTTAAAACCGCGAAATTTCGAACCCGTAAACTTTATAATTTCTAAACCCGAAACTTCCAAACACATAAACCTCTGAACTCATAGTTTTAGAACTTGTAAAATTTTGAATCTTTAAATAAATAAATAATAAAAATAAAACTGAAAAATATATTTAAATTCTTTTTTTA
>MU705810.1:66267-95405 GCA_026770625.1 Nicotiana glauca
GAAGTGGGAAAAGAATGCAAAGGCCAAGAAATGGCTTGTGTGTGGACTTGGTCCAGACGAGTACAGTAGAATTCAAAGTTGTACCACTGCTAAGGAAATCTGGAATACTTTGCAAGTGGCTCGTGAAGGAACACCTCAAGTGAAGAGGTCCAGAGGAACACTGCTGTATTCATATGAGAATTTCACCATGAAGGAAGGAGAAACCATCCAAGAGATGTATACAAGGTTCACCATACTAACAAATGAACTTAAGTCTCTTAGAAGGGTTATTCTTGAAGAATACAAAGTTGAGAAGATTTTGACAAGGGTACTGTCAATCTCTTGGGAAAGCAAAATCACAGCTATTCAGGAATCAAAGAACATTGCCACTCTTAAATTGGATGAGCTAATTGGAAATCTCACTGCCTATGAACTTAGAAGGCAAACCATGAAGATGGATGCACCCAAGAAGGAAAGGAGCATGACATTTAGAATCACTGCAGGTGTTGATCTAGAGGAGGATGAAATGACCATGATCAGAAAGGATTTCAAGAAGTACCTTAATTAGAGAAAATGGTCCTTCAAGAAGTGGAAGCTACAACAGACCAAGGGTTCCTGAAAAACAAACCAATGAGGGGTGTTACAAGTGTGGGAAGACTGATCACCACATCAAAAACTGCCCTCAATGGGAAATTGAATGGAAAAAGGAAAGAGCTTAACGAAGGAACAGGAAGAAGGAACGGGAAGAAGGAACAGGTTCATCACAAGAAGAGCAAAAGATCAACAAAGGCTATGGTTGCTGCTTTAGGTGAAAGCTCAGTTGATGACTCGAAAGTTGAAGATGGAGATGAACAAGCACTTATGGAAATTGGGAAATCCGATGAGGAATCTGAGGTAAGTATAATTCATCTCCAAGACAAGATTAAATTTTTATCTAAAGAAAGTCTCTCTGAGTTACTTCTAGATTTCATTGATGAATTTGAGGTTATAAACAGTGAAAAGGAACAGCTTTATGAGGAGTGTGTGATTCTGAAAGCTAAGTGCAAAAACCTGGAACTTAGAGCTAGTGAAAGTGATAGTAAAAATGCTGAGTTGAAGAACCAGGTTCATGAACTTGACACCACAGTCCTAGAGCTCAAATCTGAAAATCTAAAATTGAAATCAGGAACTGGTAAAAAGGAATCTGATCACATACAACTCACTTTAGAAGAAAATGTTGGAAAAATAAAAGATGAGTTGTACAAAAGAGATGAGCAGATAAGAATCCTTAAAGAGGATCTAAACAAGGTTAGGCACGAGCTAGATAGAACCTGTGGGGAATAGCAGAACGAGTAGATATACGAAAATTCTGCACTTGATTGGTTGTGCAAAGACACTCTTCCAGATGTGAAGATGTGCATCACACTGCCCAGTATATCGAAAATGCTTGATTTTTTCCTTTTTGTCCATCTCGTGTGTTGTCACCTGGTGTTTCAACCTCGAGCCTATGCAGTTGCCTATTCCTAATTTCCCTCCATCGGATTGAGTGCATTGTACTAATACTACCAATTGGAATTTCATTAAGAAATAGTGCATAGTATAGCATTACCTGCAAAAAAGACACTTAAGTTATTATTAAAAGATCTTCTCATTTTATCCTCCAGTTGGATTCGAACATAAAGTGTGGATGTGTATGCTCCTAATAAGCTTTCCTTCTCCTGATAGCAGTAGTGTGCATTTGTTTCGAGCATAGCTGTCCCCAAGCTTTCATAAATCACTGACCAAACAGATAGTAGCATGCTTTCATTAAAAAATGCCAGGATCATGTGTGCAGTAGCATGCGTGCATTTAAATATCAAAAAGCTGCTTTGGACCATTGTTGTTTCCCTTTTTTTCAGAGAGCCAAAATGCAGCTTTTCAGGTGAAGCACGTGCCAGCTCTTCTTTAGTATGTGTTGACTCTAGTTGTCTCATTTGCTCGAAACTTTTACTGTAATGTTGTATATCTGCTCGTTCTGCTATTCCCCACAATGCACTGTTGCTGCCTACCCTTGCTTCCTTTGCAGTGGCATAAGTATAATGTACCACCAGCTGAAAGTTCCACAAAGAGTAAGTCCTTCCATAAACATTCCCTGCAAAAAAGAACACCATGTTAGATAAAAGATTCATCATCGAACTCTCCTCCAAATGGATTTGAGTTTGATGATGTATCTTGTAAACTTCAGTGGTGTCCCTCTCCTCCTTTAATTTGTTTCTACTTTTACTCGTATGTAGGGACATTGCATTTTATCCTCGTTTACTAGTCTTCTCCCTTTTGAATCCAATCCCTAGAAATCATGAGTTTCGATTGACCCTTGTTGAAGAGCATAATTAGCAAGATGATCAGCCAACTTATTCCCCTCTCTGTATATATGTGTGACTTTACAATCCAGGCCCTCTATCAGCTTTAGAATCTCCTCCATTTGATCCACTATGCACCAATGTGGCTTCCATACATCCTCCATAATGTTTTTCAACAACATTGAGTCGGTTTGGATCCAAATATGCCTATATTCATAAGTTCTACAGACTCTTAGTGCTTCCACGATAGCCTCAGTTTCTGCTTATGTATGTGTTCCCTCACTGATCTCTTTGCCCAAAGCATATCTCAGGTCACCTTTCTCATCCCTGATACATACTCCAATTGAACTCCTCCCAGGATTACCTTTAGATGCTCCATCTGTATTGACTTTAAACCATCCTTCCATGGGTAACTCCCAGATGACTTTCTCATATTTCAATGGAGGATTATAATTTTCCATTAGAGCTAACAAATCCTGCCATTTGTGAGGCACCTTAAGACTTGGTTTCCTCAATTGAACTAAGTGTTGCAGTGCTGTAGATACTTGAGATATCAGTCTGTTGATGGAGACTGCCTCACCATATTTTAGGTTGTTCCTCCTTTTCCATAGTTCCCAAACTATGCACGAAGTCGAAGCTTGCATCACTGGCTTCAATCGAGGGAAAACTGTAGCTTTCCAACATTTAGTAATTGCCTGATGTATTGTCAGCCCTTCTATTGCTATGCCTGCCCTTGATAAAAAATATTTCCAAACTATTTTTGCAGCAGTAGATTCAAAGAATAAGTGCACTAACGATTCTTCCTTTGGATCAACACAACACCAATACCTTGATGGCATACAATAGCCCAACCTACGCATGAAGTCATCTAAAGGTAATTTAGCCTTCCAGACCTTCCACATGAAAAAAGAAATCTTGAATGGTAGCCCTTTCACCCAAATCATTTTGAATGCTATCCTATGATCATCTCGCCTCCTCAGATACTCCCATGCTGTTTTCACACTGAAATGACCATGAGGTTCAAGCATCCAGAAGGGGGTGTCTAGTACATTGTCAAGAACTGGAGGTCTAACATTCTGCACAATGTGTTGTGAAAATTCCTCTGGTAAAATCTCCTGTAGTTTTTCAACATTCTAAGCACCATCCTCCAGTACATCGTATACATTATGCACTGTTTCATCAATTCCAAATTCAGGAGGAACAACAAAATATAAGGCACCCAGCCCTGTCCAGTTATCAAACCAGAAGAGTGATGATCCCATTTTTGGGTGCCATATAATTTGATGCTCGATTATGTCCCTGCACTGTATCATTTTCCTCCAAATGTGTGACCCTTCCCTCCATGGCACTATAACTGCATTGAGCTTCTTACAATACTTCTGACTCATAAAGGAACTCCACAAGCTTGTCTTGTTCGAAAGTTCCACCATAGTTTGCAAAATAGAGCCTTAGATACATCATGGAGTGATCTGAAGCATATTCCTCCTTCGTCACATGGCATGCATAGTGTAGTCCACGAGGCCCAATGCCTGCTAGTTCCTCCTACTAAGCTACTCTAAAAAAATTGGGCAAAGATTTTGTGCAGCCTGTTTATTACAAAGCTAAGGTGATTCACAGCTGATAAAAGATGAATTGGCATACTCTGAAGGACATTAGATATCAACACTGCTCTGCCTCATACGGATAACAATTTACCCTTCCATGACTGCAGTTTTTCTAGAACTTTAGTGATAAGTCCCTGATAATATTCCATATTTCTTCGAGCATAGAATATAGGACAACCCAGATATGTGAAAGGAAATTCCTGCCTTTGAATGCCTGTTACCCTCTCCACTTTTCTCACTACTTCCATATCTGTTAAATGGTACATATAGATAGCAGATTTGTCCTTGTTAACCAGTTGCCCAGATGCAGCCTCGTATGCACATTAAACAACATTAGGTTTATACATTAGGATTGGGTCACAACCCTATGTAAAAATCTAGCTACTCATAAGGGGTAAAAACAAAAATAGAAAAGAAAAGATGATAAAACTCATATTGAAATATTAAAAGACAAAAATCGAATGTTAAATCACCAAAGTAAACTAAATTTGCCTAAAGCAGTAAGGAAAAATGGCTACAGGAGTTTCAATATTCAAAACTTGACCTAAATTTGTGAAACTAGTCTATTTATACAAAGCTGGAAATTTTGGACAAAACTGCCCTTTCAGATGTTCTGCGGCCGCACAATTCCATGTGCGGTCCGCACTTTTTCTTTAGTCTTGCATGATCTGGATCTGTGGCTGCAAAATTTTGGAATGCGTCCGCATCTCTTGTGTTCTGCAGATCGCACAATTCTGAGTGCAGCTGAATGGCTAAATTCTGCAGTGGCACAAAAATTGTGTGGTGCGCACTTCCTTTGAAATCCATATGTATGATCTTTCAACTTTTTCTCTTTGTTAGATTATGCGTCCGCACATTACATTGACACTCTAATGGACTTCTTCGGTCCGCACTTGGGCCTTTGTGCTTGATTTTTGTCCTTGAGTTCAAATCACTCATTTTTGAGTTGGATATCATTTTTGTGGCTCATTTACTAATACTCTTGCAATTAAGAATATTTCATCTATTTGTGGGATTATAATTAAACACTTTTGGACTAAAACGAAAGCAAAAAGGGATTAATTAGTAGTCAAAATCCTGACTTATCAACTCTACCAAACTTAAGTTGTAGCTTGTCCTCAAGCAATAAAAGTAATTCCCACCTCCACAATTTAAGAGCTATTTCATCTAGTATAAGGTGAATCAATCACATATCAATTGAGACCAACAACTACCCACTACACTTATGAATTATCAACAAGACAATGATTTGAAGTTTTAAGCACAAATAGTTCTAATGTTACACTTGAACATCAAGAGTTGACTTTATTCATCAAGGAAGCTCGCTTTTTCATGTAGGTCATTGTGGATCCCAAATTCCACCTCCTCTACTCTTCGTAAGCATATCTCACTTAAGAATGTAGCACTCAATTCAAGGATTTGTTAAAAGTTCGCCCATCTCTCTCAAAAGAATGTCACAAGTACAACTCTAAGTACCATATGCTTGCCTCTCATGTAAATCACCACTAATATAAGTTCACTCGACTTGAAATCACGTAGGAATTTTTTGGAATATAATGAACGCTTTTGGACTAAGGTTGGATATGTTAGAATAGAGTGGGTTCATCTTTCCTTAAGCACTCTATTTTCTCTTTTTGACTCATGTTTTGCCGACTCTTTCATGCATTTTCCTTTTTTTCTTCCGGGAATTAGAGAGACTTATCATCACTCTTTCTTGGTCATGATAGTTTTTTTCTCCTTCTTTGTTTTCTCCATTCTTTGCATCGTTGATTTTCTTTGAATCCTTTCAACTCTTCAATTTATTCACTTTCTTTTTGCATTTTTCTTTTGTTCTTTCTTTTTTTTCTTTGCCTTTTCTTTTCTTCATTTATTTTCTATTTTTGTGCCTTGATACCACTTTCAACCTCCTCTTCTCTTCCCCAACCTTATGTTATGGCCAATTTTTTCTCAAGAGTATTAAGGAAAGCTCGGATGCCAAGAGAGGGTCACTACAAAATGGATAAAGGCTTGTAGCGTGGTTATCAAATGATAAAGGTCTTAGGATCAAATGGGTTTACTAGGGATAGCAATATTGGTAGTACATGGAAAATTTCAAGCGGGTAAAGGAGAGGCTACAATCACTTCTCAAGCCAAGCAAAACTTAGAATTTCACCTAGAAACAAATTCAGGGCAAGTTCTAGACCATTCACACGGGTACTTGGACTTGCAAGAAAACATCTCACCTTTCACACAGCTGGATTGTTAAAGAGGATAGAGTCGATTCCCACAACAACTATATTCAATATTGAAAATCACTAATAGTTCGACTAAATCACTTGATGATTGCTTAAGTCAACACAAGAGTCAAAAGATTACTAACTAGAGCTATTTTTTTCCAATAACTTGTTTTTAAACATAAGCATGTAGTTAAGTGTGTTGGTACCAAGTGAAGCATGCTTGACCCTTCTAGTTTAACTCTAGTAGGTCCTCTTAATAATTATTACTACTATTCTTATCTAAACATCAAAAACAGACTCAACCCCTTAAGAAGGTTGTCACGCCATCCATCGTTGGGAAGAGTCACCCATTTCCCAAAAAATCACCTTTGGAAAGAACCATGTTATTACGAAAATCAAAGGCTTACTGATCACTTAAATATGAAAAGAAGCTACTAAATTAAAAAAGAAGCTATTAAAGTAAATAACATTCTATTAGACTAAACATTGACTACAAAGGAAACAAAATAAGAAGCTATAAAGTAGACTACTGAAAGCATAAATGAATATACAAAATGAGAGAAGAAGAAAGAAAATATATACATAAATAAAAAGGAAAAAAAATATTATCAGTCATTACATGCCAATGTCAAATGTCATCAAATCAAATAAGCTCCACCCCCGAATAAGAAAAAGCATTTTCCTTAATGCTTAATGAAATAAAAACACGGAAGAGAAAGAGTAGAGATGACTCCCTATGTGGTCTCCATTTCCATAGCACTATCACCTCCCTCAGGCTCCTCCAACTAGATCTCGTCATCCTCTGCTCGTGGAGTAGCTGGGCTGGTAAACATTTGTAGCACCGTCTCAGTAGTGTAGGCAGCGAGCTCTAGCTCCTCAAACTGGCCAGATGGTTCTAGTGGTGCTGATGGTGTTGTTGCGTCTACTGGTTCTACTAGAGCTCCATCAGCAAGTCAAATGAAAGATCCCCACCTTTTGCTATCTTCGCCGCCTCCCGTCTCAACTTGTCAACTGATTTCTTTGAAGCCTGGGGTTTCATCATATTTTGCACCTACTTCCCAAGCTCCTCAATTATTGTTACATGTGCCACCAAGGTATACATGATGGTCTTCTAGTTCTCCAGAAGCTTCTTCAAAGTGTCATCCACTGTCGGAGGAATCTAGGGATCTAGGGTAGATGTCTGAGTTGCAACAACACTGGATAGGTCAGACATCTTTGTAGTAGCTGTTTGGATCTAGTTGTTGAGACTCACCAGTATCTGGGAGACTCGCAGCGCCGAAAGTGAATAAGTAGAAGATGAAGGAATTGATGTTGATGGCCCAGAAGATGGAGGTAGAGATATAGCAAATGTACTGCTAGAAGACCTAGTTGTAGTGGTAGGCATGTCAGTTGAAGTTGTAACTACAACAGAAGTCTCATCAGACTGGCCCATGGTAGTAGTTGGCTGACCCTTGTTCTTCGGGTTCCTCTAGTACTTCAAAGAGTACCATGTGAAGGGTTTCATCACCCGAACCTTTGTATCAAAACCCTTTCAGTCCACTCCCATAACCGTAAGGTACTTCATGATAGTGTTTGGATATGGGTAGGAGCTCTAACTCTGCCTACTGACTAGACACATATTGGTCGACATGATAGTACCCACATAAATTGGGTACCCGGCTATGATGGAGGCAATTAGGTCTGCCCATGGGACTGGGAGATTATTTTCATTCTGGTTTGGATCTATTCGGCTACATATAAATGTTTGCCAACCCTTAGATTAAAAGTTGAGGTTGTTTTGCTGAATGGGCACCCATGTTGTGATCCATGGTGGTGGTGGTCCTGCAGATGCCTATAACTTAGCCAACCAAGGGCGAGACACATCACCCAGTACAAACTTATCTAAATACTGCACATGCTCCACATCCTTGAGCCCTAAATATGTGTTCAGGGTGCTCTGATCAAATCTGAATTTCAAGTTTCTCACTTTAGTTACCTTACTCCCCTTCTTGATATGCGCCACATTGGTGTAGAATTCCCGAACTAAGTGCTACTTGGCATACACCACACTCTGAGTGAACCATGTCCATATTTTTCTCTCCTGGAATTGTCTTGCCACATTCGGGTTGTATCTATCCAAATCTTTCAAAATTAATTGACACTCAAGTGTGAGCGGTTTCTGAGGCCACCACTCTTGGAACCTGTTGAATGCAGTCAGGTTCACAAATCTACCTTCATAAACCTCTTTCTTCTTCAGCCTCTCAAGGCTGACAACTTGGGTATCACTCCCTTGACCATCATCTGGAACATCATTATCATCATCAATTGTGACTTGTACGTCGGGCCAGGATTAGATGAGGGCTATGAACACTGAGTATCTTCTTCCAAAACCTTAGAAATGCTTGTTGAGGTGGAAGGCTCATCTCAGAGATGAAATCTACCTGGAAACTGCCTTGGCTGTGATTGTGCATCGAGCTGCTCTTGCATAGAGTTTCCCTCTGATGCTTCCCTAGACGGGATATATGAACTGGAGTCCATAGGTTTTGGGGATCTCTCGGCTATTGCCTTTTTGTTTATAACTTTTTGCACAGAGAGTGGTAAGTTACTATTGCCTTGGCCTCGGAAGCATTCACCCATCTCTTTAGATGTATCACCTCGTCCCCATGATCTAGCCTTTGTCTGCAATACATAGTAACAGGAATTAGTTATAGTTCAAACTCATAGTATTAGACAGTTGCAAAAATTTGCAGACAAAAACCAAATACAGGGTAGAGAAGCACGGTCCGCACATTTTTGAGTGCGCCATAGATGGGAATGTGTGGACTGCAAAATTCGAAAGTGCAGCTGCAGTTATGATTATGCGGTCTGCACAATTGAAATGCGGACCGCACAATTTTGGGTGCGGCCGCATAGTGATATCTCAAAATTGTCAACCCTCTGAAGACAGAGAAATGGACAATTTGCGACCGAACATACGCTTCTGCGTCCAGGGGTTCTAGGTCATCACTCATTTTAGAAATAAATTCAATGTTCCAAGAACTTAAATACCTCCTTATGTCTCACCTCAATTTGCGTGCGCAATCGGGACGCATATATATAAAGCCATTATGTGAAAATCTGTAAAAGAAAATGATGAATTTTGCCTTTAAAATGAATTTATGTTGACTTTGGTCAACATTTTGGATAAACGGGCCCGGACCTATGATTTGACGGTCCCGGAGGGTCCGTAGGGAAATATGGGACTTGGGCGTATGCCCGAAATCGAATTCTAAGGTCCCAAGCCCGAGAATTGAATTATTAAAGAAAATTGTTTTCTGGAATATTTATGAGGTTTTGGAAATGAAATGTGTTTGATATTTGATGGTATCGGACCCATATTCTGGTTTCGGAGCCTGGTAGAGGTCTTATATGTGATTTAAGTAGAGCCTATGAAATTTGGTGAGAAACGAACTTGAAATGACATGGATCGGACTCTATTTGAGAAAATTGGAAATTTTGATGTTCTTAAATGATTTTATGATTTTGCTGCTAAATTCATAGTTGTTGATATTATTTTGGTGGTTTGAATGCACGAGCAAGTCCGTGTGATTTTTTAGGTTGGTATGCATGTTTGGTTTGGAGCCCCGAGGGCTCGGGTGAGTTTTGGATAGGAACGGAGTGGAATTTTAACTTAGGATGTTGCAAATTTTATCTTGTATGCTTCAGGCCTGCAGGCTTCACATTTGTGAGCTCACAAATGCAACCAACCCATCACAATTGCGAGAGGAGGCCTGGGTGGGACTCATCGCAAACACCATTCTTCCTTCGCAAATGTGAAGTGTCCAGCCATTTCCCGCACAAACGCAACTTCCCAATTGCAATTGTGAGTTCGCAAATGCAAGAATACCATATTTCTAAAGGGTTCGAAATTGCGAACCCTGGTCACAATTGCGACATCTAAGACCAGTTAATTAACACTTAGACGCATTTTCAGCCATTTTTCATATCTTCTCAAAACATAAACTCTCTTAGGCGATTTTCCAAAGAAACGTTCTTCTCCAAATCAATTGTAAGTCATTTCTAACTAGTTTTCTTCAATCTTTAACATCGTTTCACATGATTTCAACTTAAAATCAATGATTTTCATGGGGAAAATTGGGCGTTTTGGGTAGAACCTAGGTTTTTCAAATTTTGGGGAGTTGGACCTCGATTTGAGGTCTGATTTGAAAACAAATTATATATTTGGGTTTATGGGGGAATGGGTAATTGGGATTTGGTTTGAACCTCAGGTTTTGACCATGTGGGCCCGGGGGCAATTTTTGTGTTTTTAGGAAAAACTTTAGAAAACTTATTTTCATGCATTAGAATTGATTCATTTAGCAGTTATTGATGTAATTAAGTAACTTTTGGCTAGATACGAGCGAATTGCTGGTGGAGTCAAGAGGCCAAGTGATAGTTGTGACTTGAATTGTGTTCGTGGCATCGAGGTAAATGTTTGGTCTAACCTTAGCTTGAGGGATTAGGAGTTGAGTCTTAATTGTTATGTGATATTTGTTGAGTACGACGTATAGGCATAGTAACGAGTAGCTATGCGTTGGTGTCATGCATGCATGTGAGTCTTGTATTATGATTATATTGACTCCATTGGTATTATTAATGTCTTTTGTGATAATTTCTATTGTTGAGTAAAGTTTGTGGAGGAAATAGTGGTATTTGAGTATCGAAGAGCGTTGGCTCAAGTTGTATAATGATTTGTGGAAGTATAATTGGCATTTGAACTTTATAGAGCATTGGCTCAAGTTGTGAAGTGAGTTGTGAAGTAAAAGTGAAAAAGAAAAGAGAATTATTATATTGTCTCCGTTGCTGGGATGTTGTTATTTTTAATGCTATTTCCCTTGTCGGGATGTTGATGCATTTGATATTGTTCCCTTGCCGTGATTTGATTGTCGAACTATTGTTCCCTTGCCAGGATTGTATTGCAATCTTAGTTATTGCATGTGATTGTTGTTCCCTTACCTTATTCCATGTGATTGTTGGTTGGTTGAGGAAGAGTGTTAAAGCACTAAGGGCGATGTCGTGTATGATTTTGTGAGGAATAGTGTAAAGCAAGAAGGGTGATGGTGAGCCACACGATGTACAATTCCATGCCGATTATATTGATTTTCTGGTGAGGACGAGAGTAAAAGTACGAAGGGTGATGCCGTGCAATTTATATTGATTCTTTTATTGAGGACGAGAGTAAAAGCATGAAAGGTGATTTTGTGCACTTGTTTGATTCCCGATTCTTGCTGATAATTGAGATATGGTGTTCCTTGTATTACCTGCTACCTTTCTATTCTTAATTGATGTTTCCTCGCAGCATGATTCCCCCTCCCATACTAAACCATACATTACTATTCTTCTTTTCCATTGTATATGATTTAACTGCACAGGTTTATTTGGTAGTCTGGTCCTAGCCTCGTCACTCCTTCGCCGAGGTTAGGATAGGCGCTTACCAGCACATGGCGCCAGTTGTGCTGATACTACACTCTGCACTGTGTGTAAATCCTGGTGCAACAGCTTTTGGACCTTCCAAGGAAGTCCTGCAGGTGTCTGCAAGCACTAGCGTCTCCCTCTATCCTTTCTTCCTGTTTCATCAATGTAATTCAGAAACAGTGTTGCATTTACTTTTTCATACCTTGTTTGAAGTATTCCTAGACTGCCTGTGAAGTTGTGACACCAGTTTTGGGTAGTCTTTGTTTAAGAAGTTGTATTGGATATATTTAAATGGTTTTATTATTTCTTCCACTTGTTTAAATTCCAGTATTTATAAGCTATTGTTTCATAATTGTTAAAGGGTTAAAATGGGAAAAAGGTAATTTTTCAAACAGTTGGCTTGCCTAGCTTTCATTAGTAGGCGCCATCACGACTCCCGAGGGTGGAAAATCCGGGTCGTGACAAGTTGGTATAAGAGCTCTAGGTTACATAGGTGTCACAATTCATAGGCAACTTTAGTAGAGTCTGAGGGATCGGTACGGAGACGTCTGTATTTACCCCTCAGAAGCGATAGAGTTAGGAAAAACTTCACATCAAATTTTTCCTGTCGTGCAGTTTGGTTTCTCAATGCTAATTGAATTTCTATTATATTCATTCAGAGATGGTGAGAACACGCACTTCCTCATCCACTGACCAGCAGCCCAAGCCCTTAACAGCAGCTCCCACGAAGGGCAGAGGGTGAGGCCAAGGCTGTGCTAGAGGCCGAGGTAGGGGAAGAGCTCTGCCTAGTGCAGAAGAACCAGTGGCGGAGCCTCAGGTTGAGTTTGATGATGAGGTTCCGGCCCAAGAAGTTCCGGTAGGCCGAACTCATGTCCCATAGGGGTTCATTGCTACCCTAGTACTCGAGGATGCTCTGGTCCATCTAGTGGGCCTTATGGAGAGTGTCACCCAGGCAGGCTTGCTTCCTGTAGCATCAGGCGTCTCTCAGGATGGAGGAGGAGCCCACACTCCTGCTACTCGCACTCTGGAGTAGGTGGCTCCCAAGTTTCAGACTCCATCCACTCAGCCAGTTGGAGCAGTTCAGCCGGGTATGGTAGCTCAGACCAGTGATGGATCAGCTATGTATGCGGATGCTTTGTGGTGGTTGGACAGGTTCACCAAGCACTTTATTACTACTTTCAGCGGTGCATCTTCTGGGGATCCCCAGGATTATCTAGATAGTTGTCATGAGGTTCTCAGGAACATGGGGATGGTGGAGACCCATGGGGTCAATTTTGCTACTTTTCGTTTATCTGGATCCGCCAAGACTTGGTGGAGATATTATTGTTTGGCTTGACTAGCTGGATCACCAGCTTTGACTTGGGAGCAGTTACTGAACTATTTCTCGAGAAGTTTCTCCCTATCAATCAGAGAGAGATCTACCGGAGGCAGTTTCAGCGTCTCCAGCAGGGTTCTATGACTGTTACTCAGTACGATACCAGATTCATCAACTTTGCCCGTGATGCTAAATTCATAGTTGTTGATGTTATTTTGGTGATTTCAATGCACGAGCAAGTCCGTTTGATGTTTTTAGATTGGTGTGCATGTTTGGTTTGGAGTCTCGAGGGCTCAAGTGAGTGTTGGATAGGCCACGGAGTGGAAATTTAACTTCGGATGTTGTAGATTTTACTTCAGGACTGTAGGGTTTGCTTTTGCAACCTATCGCAAGTGCGACCAACCTATCGCAAATGCGAGAGGAGGCTTAGGCGGGGCTAATCGCAAATACGATCCTTCCTTCGCAAATGTGGAGTTCCCAGCCATTTCCCCTTCGTTGCAAATGCGACTTCCCAATCGCAATTGCGAGTTCGTAAATGCGAAATTTTGTCACAAATATGAGAATACTAGATTTCTAAAGGGTTTGCAGCGAACCCTGGTCGCAATTGCGACATCTGAGACCAGGTAATTAACACTTAGACGCATTTTTAGCCATTTAACATATCTTCTCAAAACATACTCTCTTGGGCGATTTTCCGAAGAAAATTTCTTCTCCAAATCAATTGTAAGTCGTTTACAACTAGTTTTGTTCAATCTTTAACATCGTTCACGTGATTTCAACTCAAAATCAATGATTTTCATGGGGGAAATTGAGTGTTTTGGGTAGAACCTAGGTTTTTCAAATTTTGGGGATTTGAACCTCGATTTGAAGTCTGATTTCAAAACAAATTATATATTTTGGTTCGTGGGGGAATGGGTAATCAGGTTTTGGTTCGAACCTTGGGTTTTGACCATGTGGGGCCGGAGGTGGTTTTTGACTTTTTCTGGAAAAATTTTAAAAAACTTTTTTCATGCATTATAATTCATTCATTTAGCATTTATTGATGTAATTAGGTCACTTGTGGCTAGATACAAGTGCATTGGTGGTGGAATCAAGAGGTAAAGCGATAGTTGAGACTTAAATTATGTTCGTGGCATCGAGATAACTGTTTGGTCTAACCTTAGCTTCAGGGATTAGGAGTCGAGTCCTATTTTCTACGTGATATTTGTTGAGTAAGACGTATAGTCATGGTGACGAGTATCTCTGTGTTGATGTCAAGCATACCCTTGAGTCCTGCATCATGATTATTTTGACTCCGTTTGTATTATTCATGCCTTTTGTGATGATTTCTATTGTTGAGTGAAGTTTGTGCAGGAAATAGTGGTATTTGAGTATCGAAGAGCGTTGGCTCAAGTTGTATAATGATTTGTGCAAGTATAATTGGCATTTGAACTTTATAGAGCATTGGCTCAAGTTGTGAAGTGAGTTATGAAGTAAAAGTGAAAAAAATAGAATTATTATATTTTCTCCCTTGCTGGGATGTTGTTGATTAATCCTATTTCCTTTGTCGGGATGTTGATGCTTTTGATATTGTTCCCTTGCCGGGATTTCATTTTTTCACTATTGTTCCCTTGTCGGGCTGTTATTGCAATCTTACTTATTTCATTTCCTTATTGCTTGTGACTGTTGTTTGGGTGGGGAGAAGTGTTAAAGAATGAAGGGTGATGTCGTGTATTATTTTGTGAGGAAGAGTTTAAATCACGAAGGGTGATGTCTTGTCGCACGATGTACAATTCTGTGATGATTATATTGATTTTATGGTGAGGACGAATTAAAAGCACGAAGGGTGATGTCGTGCAATTGATATTGATTCTTTTGGTTAGTAGGAAAGTAAAAGCACGAAGGGTGATGCCGTGCACTTGTTTGATTCCCGATTCTTGTTGATAATTGAGATATGGTGTTCCTTGTATTTACCTGATGTCTTTCTATTCTTAATGGATGTTTCCTCGCAGCATGTTTCCCCATCCCATACTTAAATGTACATTAATGTTCTTCTTTTCCATTGTATATGATTTAACTGCACAGGTTTATTTAGTAGTCTGGTCGTAGCCTCATCACTACTTTGCCGAGGTTAGGCTAGGCACTTACCAGTATATAGGGTCGGTTGTGGTGATACTACACTCTGCATTGTGTACAGATCCCAGCACAGCAGCTTTTGGACCTTATTAGGTGGCTACCTTCAGTCCATACGGAGATCCAAGGTAGTCTTGCAGGCGTCCGCAGTCCCCGGCGTCTCCCTCTATCCTTTCTTCATGTTTTATTTATGTAATTTAGAAACAATGTTGCATTTACTTTTTTGGAATTTGTTTGTAATATTCCTAGACTGTTTTTGAAGTCGTGACACCAGTTATAGGTAGTCTTTGTTTAAGAAGTTATCTTGGATATATTTAAATAGTTTTATTGTTTCTTCCGTTTGTTTAAATTTTGCTGTTTGTAAGCTATTGTTTCATAATTGTTAAAGGGTTAAAAATGATAAAAAGGTAATTTTTTCAAATAGTTGGCTTGTCTAGCTTCCATTAGTAGGCGCCATCACGACTCCCGCGGGTGGGAAATTCGGGTCGTGACAAATTTTTGCGGACCGCACTATCAATTCACACCAATTGCCCTAGACCTACAATCTGCAGACTGTATAATTTCTCTTGCGGCCGCACAATTCAAACGCAATCGGTAGTCAACTTAGGGTTTCTAATTAAAGCACAATTTAGACCCGCTATGTTGAAAATACAGAATCATGACTCCCTCTTTATTGATTTTGATTTCCTTAATTGTTGGTGATTGAAAGGGTTTCTTTTAAAAGCCATAGCAATTTTGACATGAAAAACAATAAACCCATATACCAAATAGCAAGAATGAAGTTACATAACATATTTCAATTCATATGATGATGGATTTTGACATTAGGTATAAGAATAGCTAAACTAATTATGAACAAAAATTCGGAAAAATTGAAAATTTTAAAAAATGAATTGAACATACTGGTAATGAAGTGATGATAAGGAAGAATCAAGATGATGCATTGAGTGACAGGTGTGTGAAACAAATGAATGCATTGTGATTGCCTTTGTGTTAAGTTTTCAGAGTTCGTAAAGTTTTAAATGTAGAATGAAGGCTTCTATTTATACTTATTGTGATGGCCTAAGGTTCAAGAGGTGAGTGCGGCCGCATAATTTCATGTGCGGTCCGAATTATTTTACTTGAAGATCATTTTCCTTTTGAAGATATGTGGTCCGCACAATTTTTGATTACGGTCAAAGATTTTGGTGCGAACCACACATTTCCTTGTACAGCCGTACTTTGGCGATTTCTCTGATAGGCAAACCTTAGAGAGTGTGTAATTTTAGCTTCCCAATTGTGTGGCCCACATAATAATTGTGCGGCCGTAGATCTCTTTCTGTTGTGGCACTTAAAATTGTGCGGTCAAAACAATAAATGTGCAGTTTGCACTTTTTTCATACTTAACCAATTTGTTTCTAAGAACAGCCCCTACAAATCATACCCATTCCTCTGACACACTTCCAAACCAGTTAGCATAGAACAAGACCTATCTAAAGACGAAGGAAAAGAAAAACAAAAAGACATATGGGTTGCCTCCCAAGAAGCGCCTGATTTAACATCTTACCATCATCACTTGAAATAAAGAACCGCCACGATGTGGCCATCATCAAGTTTTCCCAAATAGAGCTTCACCCGGTGACCTTTGACTCTAAGGACCTCATAAATTTTATTTTTCAAGTCCAATGCTCCAATGGGTGTCACACTCACAATCTCAAACCGGCCACTCCATGTATACTTCAACTTTCCCGTAAACATCCGTAACCGAGAGTTGAACAACAACACAAGATCACCCTCTTTATTTTGAATCTACTTGTCATGTTGGTGCTTCATCTTCTCCTTGTATAAGGATGAACTTGTATATACATGGTACCAGAACTCATCTAGCTCATTCAATTATGCCACCCTTAAATTAGCGGCGATATCCCACTCAAGATTCAACTTCTTCAAATCTGATGTAGCTTTATGCTCAAGTTCCACCAGAAGATGACAAGATTTCCCGAACACCAACCAGTATGGAGACATTCCAATTGGTGTTTTGTAAACCTTTTTATAAGACCATAAAGCATCATCGAGTTTCTTTGACCAATCCGTATGGTTGGCATTCACTATTTTGGACAAAATGCTCTTTATTTCCCGGTTGGAGACTTTCACTTGACCGATTGCTTGAGGATGATATGGGCCGTTACTTTATGATTGACACCATACTTAGTGAGTAAAGTATCGAAATCTTAGTTGCAAAAATGTGACCCCCATCACTTATGATAGCTATTGGAGTACCAAATCTTGTAAAGATGTTCTTCTTCGAAAATTCCACCACACGTATCGCTTCATTGTTGGGCAAAGCAATGACCTCAACCCATGTGGACACATAAGCAACTGCGACCAAGATGTAGGTGTTTTAACATGAACTCACACACGGACTCATGAAGTCAATGCCTCACACATCGAAAATATCAATCTCCAAGATGGTGCTGAGGGGAATTTCATTTTTCTTTGAGATTCCACCGGCCCTTTGATATTTATCATAACTCTTGACAAGGTCACTAGCATCCTTATAGAGGATGGGCCAATGGAAACCACAACTTACACTTTGGCTGCCTTTTTGCTCCACCATGGTGATCACCATAAGGTGAAGAATGATAAGCCCCAAGAATTTTACTTTGTTCCTCCTCCGGTACACTTCTTCTAATCATTTCATCCGTACAAATCCGAAAAAGGCACGGTTCATCCCAATAGTAGTCTTGACAATCCCGTTTGAGATTCTTCCTTTGGTTTGAAGAGAGCTCAACCAGAATGATACCGATCACAAGATAGTTAGCTAGATCCGTAGACCAAGGCACCACTTTCATTGAAATAGCGAAGAGTTTCTCATCGAGGAAGGAGTCATTAATTTAAAGGCCATCATGTGGCCTCCCTTCCTCCTCTAAACGAGACAAGTGGTTCGCCACTTGGTCTTCACTCCCTTTTCGATCTTGGATGTCTATATCAAATTCTTGCAACATAAGTACCCATCTCATCAAACGGGCTTTGAAATATTTCTTGATCATAAGATAGCGAAGTGTCGCATGATCTGTATGAAAAATCACATTTTTCACCCATCAAATATGGGCAAAACTTTTCAATAACAAACATAATGGAAAGAAGGTATTTATCCATAATAGTGTAGTTGACTTGGGCACTAGATCTTGCTTGCATAATAGACTAGATGAAAGATTTTGTTGATGCGTTGACCCAAATTAGCCCCTAACGCTACATCACATGTATCACACATAAGCTCAAAATGAACACTCCAATTTGGAGCGGTGATACTGGGAGTAGTGGTTAAATTGAGCTTTAGCATCTCAAAGGCTTTCATGCAATCATCATTGAAATGAAACTTGGCATCTTTCTCCAAAAGCTTGCACAACGGGTTTACCACTTTAGAGAAATCCTTAATGAAACGTCGGTAAAATCCTGTGTGGCATAAGAAACTCCACACTCCTTTGACTAAAGTTGGAGGTGGAAGTTTAGAAATCACCTCAATCTTTGCCTTATCAACTTCAAAGACATTATTTGAGATCTTGAGGCCAAGGACAAAGTTTGTTTCTTCACATCATGCCAATACATTATCGAAGTTTTCTAGACAATCATCAAAATTATCCCCGCCCACCAAATATTCATCCATGAAAACTTCAAGGAAATACTCCACATGTCCATGAAGATAGCTATCATACACCTTTGAAAAGTCGTGGGCACAATGCACAACACAAATGGCATCAGCGAGAATGTGAAAGTACCATAAGGACATGTGAAAGTAGTTTTCTATTGATCCTTCGGAGCAATAACAATTTGATTGTAGCCAAAATATCTATCAAGGAAACAATAGAAAGCACGGCTAGCCAATATATCAAGCATTTGATCTAGGAAGGGAAGTGGGAAATGATCCTTCCTTGTGACTTTGTTGAGCTTGCGATAGTCCATACACACTCTCCACCCAGTTACCGTTCTTGTAAAAATCAACTCATTCTTGTCATCGGTGAACACCGTCATGCCCCCTTTTATTTGGGATACAAGAAGTCCACGAACTATTAGAAATGGGGTACACAACCCCGACATCTAACCACTTGATGACCTCATTTTTGGCAACCTCTTGCATGACTTCATTGAGTCTCCTTTGATGTTCAATAGATGGTTTGACACCTTCCTCTAAGTTTATCTTGTGCATGAAAAATACGGGAATTATTCCTCGAATATACGCACATATCCGTCATATAGCCTTCTTCCTCTTTCGTAGCACCGCCAATGTGGAATCTACATGCACATTTTTCAAATAAGAGAAAATAATAACCAGAGAAGAAGGGCCAAGAAATTCATACCAAAGATGTGGAGGTAATGGCTTCAACTCCAATATAGGAGGCTCCTCAATGTAAGGCTTTGTTGGAGGAGTGGTTTTATTCTCAAGATCCAAGGATAATTTACAGGGCTCATAAGTGTACGACCCTATACCTTGCAAAGCATTCGCACATTCTATTAACCCTTCACTTCTTCATCATCACAATTAAGCAAGACGGCCTCCAAAGTATCATCAACATTCATCACTGCACTTGTTTCATCAACAATCACATCGGTCACCAAGTCCACAAAAGAGCACACCTCATTGCTATTGGGTTGCCTCATAGACTTACACATATGAAAAACCACTTTCTCATCACCAACCCCGAAAGTAAGTTCTCTAGCTTCAATATCAACTAGATCCTTCCTCGTAGCAAGGATAGGTCTCCCAAGAGTGATTGACACCTTATAGTCAATCTCACAATCAAGAATAACAAAAATCCTCGGGAGAAATGAATTTGTCAACACGAACCAACACATCATCAATGATACCCAACGGTCTCTTCATGGTACGATCCACCATTTGTCATCTCATGGATTTGGGTATTGGTTTCCCAATCCCCAAAGTCTTGAAAATCGAATAGGGCATCAAATTGATACTTTCCCTAAGATGACAAAGAGCTTTAGCAAAGTGCACTTTCAATGGTACAGGGGATTGTGAATGTGCCGTAATCTTCCAATTTAGGAGCCATTGAGTGCACAATTACACTCACTTGATGAGTCATCTTTAGAGTTTCACATTCGATCGATATCTTCTTGTCTCCAAGTCCTTTATGAACTTATAAAAAATGGGCATTTTCTCCAAAGCCTCAACTAATGGCATATTGATAGATAGATTCTTCATCATATCAATGAACTTTTTGAATTGGTTCTCTCCATTTTTCTTGACAAATCTTTGAGGGTATGGAGGAGGAGGCCTAGGCATTGTTGCCTTAGCCTTTGGCAATACCGGTTCTGGTATATCAACAATGTTCTCCCTCGACGGGTTCACTTCCTTTTGAGTCTCCTCCATATTGTCATCATTATCAATCCTCACTTCATCATTTGCTTGCACATCATTGTTCGGCATCTCATCTTCTTGTACCACTTCCTCATCATCGACAAGTTTCTTATGACTTGAGCTGATTGTACCCCTTCCTTTTCCACTCCTTGTAGTAATAGCCATGGTATGTCCCTGTTGTTCCCAACCTTTGGGTTCACTATCGTGTCACTTGGTAGTGCCCCATTAGGACGAGTTCTTAAAGCTTGTAAGATTTTCCCCAATTGAACATCCAAATTGTGAATTGAAGTATTTTGAGAGGGTACCTGAGCATCGGAGTTGAAATTCTTCTCTGTCATTTATTTGAATGTTCTCAATTCGTCCCATCTCATTGTTGGAAGAGCTCGGACCATGGGAAGGTTAAGGAGGCAGGTTGCTCAGTTGTTGATATATCAAGGGCCTTTGAAAATTCTACACTCAATTCCTTTGGTTATTTTTCCACCCTTCTTCGTTGTTGCCTCCCTAATATCCTTGATTATTGCCACTCCAATTGCCTAAGTTCCTTGATTGTTTTGATTGTTCCAATTCCCTTGGTTGTTACTACCATTCCAATTACCTTGGTTTCTATAATTCCAATTCCCTTGATGTCCTTGAGGTCGCCATTGTTGTTGATTTGGGCTTTGAGAGTTGTTTCTTTACCCTTGGAAGTTGTTCACATATTGTACTTCCTCCTCTTGTTCATTGCAATGTGTATCTTGATCAAATCCATTATCATCTTGTATAAAATTTTCCACATGATTTTGCCTTCTCTTATTTACCATCATACTAACTCTCTCCATTGCATTGACTTGCTTAGGACCTTGCACTTGTTGAAGTTGAGCCTTGGCTAGTTGCCCATGATCATGCAATTATTTGTGCAAATGAATCACATTTTGATCGCTTTGAGGAATGTTTTCTCTACTTTGCCATGCTGATGAAGTATCCGCCACTTCATCTAGAATCTCACAAGCTTCTGCATATAGTGCTATCATGAAATTTCCACCGGCAAGTTGGTTGACCATGCATTGATTGGTAGTATTGACACCCCTATAGAAAGTTTGTTGAACCATAGCCTCCGTCATGTCATTGTTTGGCACTCTTTCACCATAGTTCGGTAACTCTCCCATATCTCATGTAAAGGCACATTAGGTTCTTGTTTGAATACTAGAATCTCGTAACTAAGAGTAGCCATATGCCCGGGAGAAAAGAACTTGGAAATAATTTTTTTCGCCAATTCATCCTATGTTTGGATAGAATGGTTTGGCAGTCTCTCTAACCAATCCAAGGCTTTCCTATATAGAGAAGGGAAATAGCCTCAACCTTAAAGCATTATTGGAAAGGTTTGTATGTTTACTCCCCCAGAAAGTGTCCACAAACCTTTTCAAGCATTTGTACATATTTTGATTCAGAGCCCCAGTAAAGAATCCCTGTTGCTCAAACAATATGAGCATAAAATTTGTGATTTTAAAGTTGCCCACCATAATATGGGGTGGCACTATGGTACTTGCGTATCCTTCAATTGGAAACACTCGGCGTGCAAACGCTCTTTATGGGGGTGGGGGTGGGGGTGGAACAGGAACGTTGTCTTGAGGCGGTCAGCGTCGTATATTTCCTTGAGGTTCAAGAGGAACCTCTTCAACTTGATCATCTTCTACATCCACATCCCCCATAGGCATTTTCCAAGAGGATCATTGTTATTGAGAGCCATTGTTTCACAAAAATGGTTAGTAACACGGAAGGAAAAGAAGACAATTCACACATAACACTAAATATATAACTAAATCCATTTTTAGCTCCCTGGCAACGGTGCAAAAAATTAATCTCTTCCAAGTCAAACCTCTATTCGAGGTTATGAAACATTCTATTGCAATAATAATAACTAACAAGGAGCTGGGATCGAATTCGCAGGGAGCTGAGATGAGAATTAGTAGTATATATTTGGACTAATCACGTAAAGTATCTAGATTGAACTTCCACAATTATGGTTTTGATTTTACTTCTAAAATTATGCTAAGGACTACAATTTAAAATATATGAAACTAGAGAATATTATTTTTGGATGTTTTTCAAATAACGTAAAAAGGACTAGGGCTATGACCTTCACCTAGGAGTTTGCCTAACGGGATGTAAACATTAAAGCATGTTTCGTTGGTCGAGGTAAATTATAGCTATCAACACTCAAAGTGCCCACTCAATACCTCTAGGTAAGAGAGTGATTTTGCCAAATTTGGTTTTGTCAAGTCCAAATGGGTATTAAACAAAATAGTTGATAAATTGATCAAGTGAGGTTTTACTATCCCTAGGTTCAACCATTTAATTGGGACTATCAATCTCTTGATTTCATCCCAAATCCTTGTTAGCTAAGTTTTCCTAGACTAAGTCTCTCTTTCTCAATTAGAGACCAAGTCATATAGGTATGAACTAATGTTTGCAGCCATTAATTTTACAATTAAAAGAAAGAACAAGGCTAAATAATAAATACCTAATACTAAACAAGCCATAAATTAAACACCCATTTGGTTTACACACTAGGGTTGGGTCATAACCCTAGTTACAAATCTAGCTACTCATAATGGATAAAGAAGAAAATAGAGAAAAAAAGATGATAAAACTCATACTGAAAGATTAAAAGACAAAAATCCAATGTTAAATCACCAAAGTAAACTAAAGTTTCCTAAAGCAGTAAGGTAAAACGGCTATAGGAGTTTCAATATTAAAAACTTGACCTAATTTAGTGAAACTATTCTATTTATACGAAGTTAGAAATTTCAGACAAAATTGCCCTTTTGGAGATTCTGCGGAAGCACAATTCCATGTGCGGTCTGCATTTTTTCTTTATTCTTGAAGGAGATGGATTTGCATCAATACAATTCTGTAATGCGACCGTATCTCTTATCTTTTATGGTCCATACAAATCCTGATACAGCTTCACAAGGCCCTTCTACAGACCACACATTTCTGAGTACGGCCGTGTGGCTGACTTCTACGGATGCACAATAATTGTGCGGTCCGCACTTTCTATGAACTCCATATGCATGCTCTTTGAACTTCTGCTCTTGGTTAGCTTTTGTGGCCGCACATTACATTGAGACTCTAATGGACTTCCTTCATATTACATTGTTCCTGATTTTTGTCCTTGAGTTCAGATCAATCTTTTTTAGTTGGATTTCATCTTTGTGGCTAATTTCCCAATACTTATGCAATTAATTATATTTCATCAATTTTTGAGAATTCAATTAAACACTTTTGGACTAAAAAGATAGCGAAAAAGCACTAATAAGTAGTCAAAATTCCCACCTATCAGCTATGATGTTTAGGAACAAATTTCACTTCTATCCTTCTTTGTCCTGATATTTTGTTCTCTCATTTTTAATTGAACTCTTCTACTCTTTTCTCTTGCAGATGGCGAGAACACGTACTGCTTCTTTAGCTGGACAGCATTTGGAGCCTCCTATGACAGCTACTTTTAGAGGCAGAGGTCGAGGCAGAGGTCGTTCCAGAGGTCGAGGCGGGGGCAAAGCTCAAGAAGAAACACCAGCAGTGGAGCCTCAGACGAAGTTTAATGAGGAGGTTCCATCCCAAACTGTACCTATTGGAACAACTCAAATCCCAGAGGGGTTTATCGCCACCCATTGCTTCAGGATGCCCTAGTCTGCTTAGTGGGCCTTATGGAGAGTGTGACCCAAGCATGTACATTCCCTATGGAACCAGCTGTTTCTCAGGCTAGAGGGAGCACAGACTCCCGCTACTCATGCTCCAGAGAAGATGGCTCCCCAGTATCAAAATCTAGCAGTCTAGCCAGTTAGGGTAGTTCAGTAGGTTGTTACTGCACAGGCTGGTGATGGACCGGTCATGTCTTATGAGGGCCTATAAAGATTGAACAAGTTTACCAAGATCTTTTTGGTTCACTTTAGTGGTGACCTTCTAAGAATCCATAGGATTATCTTAATTGCTGCCATGAGATATTGCGAAACATAGGGATAGTTAAAACCAATGGGGTTCATTTTACTGTGTTTCAGATGATGGGTTCCTCCAGGAGATGGTGGAAGGATTTTTTATCGACCAGACCAGCTAGGTCACCTACTCTTACTAGGGACAATTTCTCTTAGATATTTCTTGAGAAGTTCCTTCTTGTCACACTAAGAGAGGACTATTGCAGGCAGTTTGAGCGTCTCTAGTAAGGCAGTATGTAAGACACTCAGTATGAGAACCTTTTTATGGATCTACCTTGTCATGCTATTCTTCTGCTTCCTAACGAGAGAGAGAGAAGGGGTGAGGAGGTTTATTGTAGGACTCGCTTAGCCTATCAAGTTGTAGATGGCCAAGGAGACTGGAGTGAGATTTTTTTTCCAGACAGTTGCTAATGTTGCCAAGCGAGTCAAGATGATTCTTGCATAGGGGGGAGGTCAGGGGTTTGACAAGAGGCCTCATCATTCCAGTGGGTTCAGTGGTGCCTCATCTAGAGGCAGGGTTAATTTTGGTAGAGGCCATCCTCCCTGGCCATTTCATTTAGTGCTCTAGACATCCCACGGTGCTTCAGGTGCTCGTGGCCCTTATATGTCTTATTCCAACCAGCTAGCCTTTAGTGTAGCACCAGCTCCTATTTCTGCACACCTTCATTCCAGAGCTTTAAAGGTGGTTACTTAGGTCGACATGGTTAGTTATAGGGTTAGCAATCATAGCAATCGAGTTCATATTATACTTGTGGTGATCTGAGGCAAATTCCTAGATTTTTCCCTTAGGCATCGAGCACCTCACAGCATCAGGGTTCTCGTGCCATGGTCCCAGCACCGGGTTCTTTACCGCGCGCTCAACCAGATAGAGGTAAGGGTCAGGTAGCTAGAGTTAGATATCAAGCCATTAGAGGTGGAGATCAGGCCTCTAGATGTGGAGGCCAGCCAGTTAGGGCTCATCCTAGAGATGTAGTTCAAAGTGGTGGGGTCCCACCCCGATGCTATGCTAGTCAGTTTGACATAGAGATGCTTCAGTTCTATTTGATTAAGTTCTACTTATTCTTACGTGTCATCCTATTTTGCTTCATATTTGGTTGTACCTCGTGATTCTTTGAGTTCTCATGTGTATGTGTCTATGCCTGTGGGAGATGTTATTATTGTATATGGTGTTTATCGTTCATGTCTGGTTATCATTGGGAGTCTTGAGACTAGTGTAGATCTTCTACTTCTCGATATGGTAGATTTTGATGTTATCTTGGGTATGGATTGGTTGTCACCTTATTGTAAGCACGTGATTTTTGCCCTATATGAGAAATACACCCAAAAATCCAAAAATAAAATGTTTTGTGTTGTTCGCAATTTTTGCAGATTTTGTGTTATTTTTCTTTTATTTTTTTTGCATTTTTGCGTTCGTGTTTATATGTCTAAATTAATACAAAAATATATGTTACATGCTTATTTAGGATTTAATTGTGCATTTTGGAATTAATTAAACCATAGTTTGTTTTTAAAAGAAAGAAAATCACAAAATATGTATTTGTTCTATTTTTGGTCATTTAAATGTACCATTGTGTGATTTTGTTTTTAATTAATGACTAGTCTTGTGTATTAATTGTTGATTAGGGTTAATTAATATTTTGTAGTTAATTTTAGATGTTACAATTTAATTTAGGAATTTTGGTAATTAGGAATTAAAGAAGGGAAATAAAAGAAAGGAAGAAAATGAAGAAAAACGGAACTGGGCCACTTTTTTGGACCCAAAATCAGGCCCAAAACATCCCATGCACCCGGTCCAATACAATGGTCTCTCAGAGGTCCAAACGACGTCGTTTAAATGTCTCAGATCTGGGTCGTTGATCAAACAGATCTAACGGTCTAGTTCGGTCTCCATGACCAACCAAACGACGATGTATAGGCGTCTCAGATCTGAGCCATTCATTCCCCTTTATCTAATGGTCTCAAGGCCTCCCCACGACCCGGTCCATCTCACCCGAGTCGACCCAGTCTCTTAATGAGACCAAACATTGTCGTTTCCCTTAAATGAAATGATCCAGGCCGTTGATCATGATTGATCCCACGGCCAAGATCAAATGCTTCCCCCTCGTATATAGCCTTAATCTTCCTACCTAACCCCCACCCCCAAGCCAAACCCTACCTCGTCGTCTCTAAGCCTCAGAGACGAGCTCGTCCCCCTCCGCCTCGTTCCGCCGCTGAACGCCCGCCGGAAATCATCCACGGCGGTGGTCAGTCACCAAACCCCACCAAAAATACACCATAGAACCTCCCCACCTTCCTCTCTTTGAATCCACTCTCCGTTTTTCTTCAAATCATTCCCAATCTCTTCGAATATCGGATCGAAGATTGGTCAGAACACAAGCCTATCCAATGACCCCCAAATCAACACCCCTAAGCCACCTGACCACGCTGGTTATGAATCTATTAACCGTTGGCCTCGAATCATTCTCCATCATCTCGAATCTTTGTTTGAAGATTCGAGCAAAACTTTAACTTACCACAACTAAGCCCAAACTCATACCGAACCTCCCCCTGACCTCCCTCACACCCTAAATGCCTTTGGTTCCGTTTGAATCTGGCTAAAAACACTCGAACCCCAAATCGAACCTCAAGAACCCTAAAAGACCCAAACCTGAAATATGTTCAAATTAATAAGGTTTTGGGTGTTCAATGGACCTTTGTCGAAATGTTCTCAGTTGAGAACACTCGATTAAGGCCCGTTCAACCTCAAAGGTGCTAGAGTCTAAGTTCAAACCTGGGTCGTCTAGATTTTGAGTTTTGGAGGTAGTTTTTCCTCTCCCTTTGTTCTATTTGTGTTCTTAATATCTGTTTGTGTAGTTTTAATTGATTTTTCAATTTTTGTACCAATTTTTATTTCTGTCCATCTCCAGACCTTTTATTTGGTCGATTTTTCTTCTGTCCATTGTTATATATGTGTCATAAACTATATATTTGATTTGAATAATGTCGTCGAATAATTAGTTTCATAACTCATGTCCAAAGCCATGAATCACCCTATTTGTATGTTTGATTCTGTTTGTTTATTACCAATTGTGTAGGTGTAATCGATTAAATAAGTGTCGTCAATTAATTTGCTTAAAAAACCTAGAAAAGCATGATAGTAGTCTATTTCTGTTCATTTCAGTGTGCTTACTATCTTGCCTCTTTTCTGTGCCATTATTGTATTGAAATGAACCTGCTGGTGTGTTCAGTTTTCATCTTTGAAACCAAGCAGCCTGTTCATTTATATGTTTCACTTTGTTTCTCTTTGGTTGTTCACTTGAACCTCACTTCTTGATTCATTAAATGCTTCAATTTTAGCTTGACTTTAGCAAATACCTGATTGATTAGTTGGTTTGAGTTGATCAGGATTGGTTCCCAATATGATCAACTCATTCCTGATTTTGATCTTGACCTTCTGCTTTGAATCTACTGCCTGAACTCGTTTAGGAATTGGATATAGCTGTAGTAATTTAGTTGATCAATTAGGAGATAGTTAGAAATTAGTCTTGGTCAATTGTTGAGTTTGAACTTATATAGATTTAATAACAGGCTAACATGCTTAGGGTAATACAGTAATTCTTAAGGGTTTAAGGGGGGTAACTTGGGGATTTTACAGGCCTGCAAGTAGTTTGAACTTAAGGGTCTGTCAAGTGGTAATAAATGTCATTAGTTTAAAAGCATTGGGGGGCAAAATATAAGAGCATGAGGAGTTAATAGGAATACTTTAATCACCCCATGACTCTTGATTGAAGTAATAGGGGACAAAGCATGTAAGTGTGGGGAACCAAATAGTTTCTTACAAGAAAGACACTTAGGAGTGGGAATTCAAGGGGTATGGGCAAAATAAAAAATCTGAGCGTTTCTAGGCAGTGTGAGGGGGTCTGTTTTGGTTATAAATAGGAGGAATTTTGACAGAACAGGGGCTGGATTTTAATCAAGGGAAGTCAGAGAGAAAGAGTGAAATTTGGGCTGAATTTTGACGCTAAAGTTCAGTAAGTTTAGAGTTGAAATAGGTTGGTGTGATGACCCAAAGGGTCATCACCTGTTTTCCTCATCTGTTCCGTGCTTCCAAGGCCTTCAAAACCCCATTTTACATTTCCTCGAGTTGTGTGCGTAGTCCGGGCACGTAGCCGGAAAGTTTTTGTGTTAAAATATGTGAATTCTGTGAAAAGTTTGAAGAAATTTGATATTAATATGATTATAGTTAAATTTGGTCAATATTTTTGGTGAACGGACCCGGACCCAAGATCGGACAGTCCCGGAAGGTCCGTAGAAAAATATGGGACTCGGGCATGTGCCCGAAGTCGAAATCCAAGGTCCAGAACCTGAGTAAAAGAATTTTTCTGTTAAATTGTTTTTCCGAAATTATTAAGGAAAATTGAAAGGAAAATTGATTAAAAGACTATGGTATCGGGCTCGTATTTTGGTTCCGATGCCCGGTACAAGTCTTATATATTGGTTAAGCGCTTTCTGTAAAGTTTGGTCGAAATCGGACGTTGTTTGACTTTTTTCAGACTATAAGTTCCAAGTCAGAAAGTTTAGGAGTTTTGAAATGAAAATCATGAGCTTTGAGGCTTGATTCTATGTAAATGATGTTATTTTGGCGATTTGATCGCGCGAGCAAGTCCGTAGGATGTTTTTGGAGTTATGTGTATGTTTGGTTTGGAGCCACGAGGGCTCGGGTGAGTTTTGAGTAGGTCCCGGGAATCCTTAGGCTTAAAAATATCAGATGTTGCAGTGCAGCAGGTCCCACGCGGCCGCGATGCATTTCTGTGCGGTCCGCGTGGACGGGTTCAGAAAGGCGTTGGTTTAGGCTCAG
>MU705810.1:96377-107085 GCA_026770625.1 Nicotiana glauca
TTAATTGTGCTCCCTTGCCGGGATGATTGAACTATTAATGGTGCTCCCTTGCCGGGATGATTGAACTATTAATTGTGCTCCCTTGCCGGGATGATTGGGCTGTTAATTGTACTCCCTTGCCGGGATGTTTGCTATGTAATTGTCTACTGTGTATCCCTTGTTTTTGACTGTTGCTTAGGGATTTTGACTGGTTAAATGATGTTGAGGATCGGGTTGCACGCCGCAACGATGAGGAATGATAAATAATGTGGATCGGGTTGCACGCCGCAACGGTGATATGTGCATCGGGTTGCATGCCGCAACGATGGAAATTGTGGAATGGGCTGCACGCCGCAACGATGGTAATTATGGAACGGGTTGCACGCCGCAACGGTTGTTGACATCTGTGGTTATGTTTGAATATTTATTCTTGTTTCACTATGGGGTTAAGTTGTTTTGGTTGTTACTCTGGATTAAATGTTTATTTGTATTTTCCCCGCATCATGTTCCCCCCCTCCCTTGATGTTGATTTTCTTGGTATTCGATATTCCGCTCTATATTTTATAACTGCACAGGTTTATGTGGTGTCTTGTCTAGCCTCGTCACTACTTCGCCGGGGTTAGGCTAGGCACTTACCAGCACATGGGGTCGGTTGTGCTCATACTACACTTTTGTGCGTTTTTGCACAGGTCCAGGTTTTGAGCAGCAGCAGCAATAGTTCGATAGCAGGATTTCATTACTACGAGACTGAGGTAGCTTGCAGGCATCTGCAGGCCCGGCGTCTCTTCTTATGCTTTTCAATTATATTGTAGTCTCATTGTTTCGAGACAGACGGTTGTTATATTTCTTTCAGACCATTATATGTAGTTTATTCTTAGTGGTTCGTGAGCTTGTGACACCAAATCTTGGATAGAGGATATTGTTGAGCAATTCATATTTAATTCAGACTTATAAAATTAGACTTCCGCAGCTATTGTTATTATTATTATTCATGCTATTAAATTGACAACAGGATGGTTTGTTTATGAAAACGGTGAGTAAATTGGCTTGCCTAGCTACCACGAGTAGGTGCCATCATGATCCCGATGGTGGGAAATCCAGGTCGTGACAAGTTGGCATCAGAGCACTAGGTTACATAGGTCTCACAACTCACGAACAAACTTAGTAGAGTCTGAGGGGTAGGTACGAAGACGTCTGTACTTGTTCTTCAGAGTCTATTGAGTTAGGAAAAATCTCTAATTTGTTCTTTCTTGTCGTGCGACTTGGTTCCTCAAATGCTGATTGAATTTCTACTCTATTCTTTTGCAGATGGCGAGAACACGCGCTTCCTCATCCGCTGATCAGCAGTCTGAGCCTCACGCAGCTCCCGCGAGGGGCAGAGCTCAGCCCCAGGTAGCAGTTCCAGAGGTGGAGCCTCATATTGAAAATGGTGAGGAGGTTCCAGTCCCAGCAGCCCCAGTGGGCCCAGCTCAGGTCCCAGGAGGGGTTATGTTCACCCCGGATCTTCAGGATGCTCTGGTCCAGATAGCAGGCTTTATGGACAGTGTAGCCAGAGCAGGGTTACTGCCAGTTGCACCAGCCACTTTTCAGGTTGGAGGAGGGGTTTAGACTCCTGTTACGCATACTCCGGAGCCAGTAGCTCCCCAGGCTCAGGCCCAGAGGTTCAGCCCGTAGTGGCAGCTCAGACAGGCACTACAGCTCAGGCCGGAGATGGAGCGGCCACGTCTTCTGATGCTTTGTGGAGACTTGATCGGTTCTCCAAGCTTTTTACCACCACCTTCAGCGGTGCTTCATCGGAGGATCCCCAGGACTTTCTATTCAGTTTCCATGAGATCCTCAGGACTATGGGGATAGTGGAGACCAACGGGGTTGATTTTTGCACTTTCAGGATTGCAGGATCCGTCAAGACTTGGTGGAGAGATTTCTGCTTATCTAGACCAGCAGGGTCCCCAGCTTTGACATGGGATCAGTTTGCAGAATTATTCTTGAAGAAGTTTCTCCCCGTCACTCAGTGGGAGGCACTTCGGAGGCAGTTTGAGCGCCTCCAGTAGGGTTCCATGACCGTTACTCAATACGAGACTAGATTTGTGGATTTGGCACGGCATGCAGTTGTGATACTCCCTTCAGAGCGGGAGTGGGTTTGCAGGTTCATTAATGGGTTGATTCAGCCGATCCGACTTCAGATGGCTATGGGAGTTGGTAGTGACATATCCTTTCAGGAGGCGGCTAACGCGGCCCGCAGAGTTGAGATGGCCCTCACTCGGGGAGGTGGTCAGATGTCAGACAAGAGGCCTCGTCATTCTGGCAGATTCAGTGGTGCCTCATCTGGAGGCAGGGATTATTATGATAGGGGCCAGTCTTCCAAGCCTTTTCAGTCAGCCCTCCAGGCTTCACAGGGTGGTTCAAGTGATCATGGTTTTCGTGAGCAGTATTCAGACCAGCAGCCCATCTGTGCACAGCCTCTTCAGAGTGTTTATGGAGGTCATTCGGGCTGTCAGGGCCAGTCTCGTCATTCCGATGGGTGTTATGAGTGTGGAGATCTCAGTCACATTAGGAGATATTGCCCGAGATTTAGGGGTGCACAGACACAGCAGCAGGGTCTTCGCCCCATGATTCAGGCACCAGGTGACCCACAGCCTGCCCAGCCAGCCAGGGGCGGGGGTAGGGATCATAGAGGTAGAGGTCGAGACCATAGAGGTGGAGGCCGTCCCGCCAGGGGTAGAGGTCAGCCGGTGGATGACCGTCCCAGAGACATAGTTTAGGGAGGTCGTGTTGATCCCTGATTCTATGTTTTGCCAGCCAGGCCAGAGGCAGAGGCGTCAGATGCTGTGACTACAGGTACCATTCTGGTTTGCGATAAAGATGCTTTAGTACTATTTGACCCTGGGTCTACATATTCATATGTGTCTTCCTACTTTTTACCATGCCTGGCCGTGTCTAGTTATGCCTTGGACATTTCTGTCTATGTGTCTACGCCAGTGGGTGACTCCATAGTAGTCGACCCGGTGCATCGTTCGTGCGTGGTTGTGTTTGAGGGTCTTGAGACCCGTGTTGATTTATTACTGTTAGATATGGTGGACTTCGATGTTATATTAGGGATGGATTGGTTGTCCCTGTATCATGCTATCCTAGATTGTCACGCCAAGACCGTGACCTTGGCTTTGCCAGAATTACCCCGACTAGAGTGGAAAGGGACCCCAGATCACGCCACCCGCAATGTTATTTCATACGTTAAGGCTCGACCAGGTGTTTAGCTTATCTGGCGTATGTTCGCGACTCCAGTGCAGAGGTTCCTTCTATTGACTCTGTTCCTATTATACGGGAGTTTCCCGAGGTTTTCCCTTCAGACCTGCCGGGTAGGCCACCCGACAGGGATATTGACTTCTGTATTGATCTGGCTCCGGGCACTCAGCCCATTTTTATTCCGCTACATCGCATGGCCCCGCCAGAGTTAAAGGAGTTAAAAGATCAGTTGCAAGACTTGCTAGAGAAGGGCTTTATTAGGCCTAGTGTTTCTCCTTGGGGTGCGCCGGTGTTATTTGTGAAGAAGAAGGATGGCTCGATGTGGATGTGTATTGATTACTAGCAATTAAACAAAGTGACGATAAAGAATAAGTATCCACTGCCGAGGATTGATGATTTGTTCGACCAGCTCCAGGGAGCAAGGGTGTTCTCAAAGATAGACTTGAGGTCTGGCTACCGTCAGCTGAAGATTAGGGCATCTGATATCCCTAAGACATCATTTCGCACTCGGTATGGGCACTACGAGTTTTTAGTCATGTCTTTTGGGTTGACAAATGCCCCAGCAGCATTTATGGAGTTGATGAACTGAGTGTTCAGGCCTTATCTAGACTTGTTTGTGATAGTCTTTATAGACGACATCCTGGTGTACTCCCGCAGCCAGGAAGAGCACGAGCAGCACCTGAGAGTGGTTCTTCAGACTCTGAAGGATAATTAGCTATATGCTAAGTTTTCAAAATGCGAGTTATGGTTGAGTTCGGTTGCATTCTTGGGTCATATTGTATCGGTAGAGGGTATTTAGGTGGACCCAAAGAAGATTCAGGCAGTCAAGAATTGGCCTCGACCAGCTTCAGTGACCGAGATTTGGAGTTTCTTGGGGTTAGCAGGTTACTACCATCGGTTCGTAGAGGGGTTCTCTTCTATTGCAGCCCCTATGACCAGGTTGACCCAGAAGGGTGCCCAGTTCAAGTGGTTAGATGAGTGCGAGGTGAGCTTTCAGAAGCTCAAGACAGCTCTGACTACGGCACCAGTGTTGATTTTGCCCACGGGTTCAGGGCCTTACACAGTCTATTGTGATGCTTCCCGTACCGGGCTTGGAGCGGTATTGATGCAGGATAGCAAGGTTATTGCATATGCTTCGAGACAGTTGAAAATCCATGAGAAGAATTATCCAGTTCATGACCTAGAGTTGGCAGCGGTTGTTCATGCCTTGAAAATTTGGAGGCACTATCTATATGGTGTGGCGTGTGAGGTACACACGGATCATAAGAGTCTTTAGTACTTGTTCAAGCAGAAGGAGTTAAATGTGCGGCAGAGGAGATGACTAGAGTTGCTGAAAGATTATGATGTTACTATCTTATATCACCCGGGTAAGGCTAATGTAGTGGCTGATGCGTTGAGTAGAAAGTCTGCCAGCATGGGTAGTTTCGCTTATATTCCGGTCAGCCAGAGACCGTTTGCTTTAGATGTTCAGGCCTTGGCAAACCGATTTGTGAGATTAGATATTTCTGAGCCTGGCAGAGTGTTGGCTTGTACGGTTGCTCTTTCTTCTCTATTGGAGCGTATCCGGGAGCGACAGTTTGATGATCCCCATTTGTGTGTCCTGAGAGACACGGTGCAGCGAAGAGGTGCTACGAAGGTAATCTTAGGTGATGACGGGGTGTTGAGATTGTAGGGGCGATTTTGTGTGCCCAATGTTGATGGGATTCGAGAGTTGATCTTAGCGGAGGCCCATAGTTCTCGGTATTCTATTCACCCGGGCACCGCGAAGATGTATCAAGACTTGCGGCAGCATTATTGGTGGCGTAGGATGAAAATGGACATTGTTATGTATGTCGCTTGGTGTTTAAATTGTCAGCAGGTCAAATATGAGCACCAGAGGCCTGGTGTGCTTCAGAAAATTGAGATTCCCGAGTGGAAGTGGGAGCGGATTACAATGGATTTCATTACTGGGCTTCCGTTGACTCGGAAGAAGTTTGATGCAATTTCGGTCATTGTTGATAGGCTGACCAAGTAAGCGCATTTCATTCCAGTAGCAGTCTCCTATTCATCCGAGAGGTTAGCGGAGATTTATATCCGGGAGATTGTTCGCCTTCACGGGGTGCCGGTATCTATTAACTCAGATCGGGGTACGCAATTTACCTCGCGCTTTTGGAGAGTAGTTCAGCAAGAGTTAGACACCCAAGTTCAGTTGAGCACAACATTCCATCCTCAGACGGACGGTTAGTCCGAACGGACTATTAAAATTTTGGAGGATATGCTCCGAGCTTGCGTCATTGATTTTGGAGGCTCGTGGGACCAGTTTTTGCCTTTAGTAGAGTTCGCCTACAACAACAGCTACCAATCTAGTATTTAGATGGCTCCATATGAGGCGTTGTATGGCAGGCGATATCGGTCTCCAGTCGGATGGTTTGAGCCGGGAGAGGCTCGGTTGTTGGGTACTGACTTAGTTCAGGAGGCCTTAGATAAGGTCAAGACTATTCAGGAGAGACTGCATTCAGCTCAGTCTAGGCAGAAGAGTTATGCAGATCGTAAGGTCCGAGATGTAGATTTCATGGTTGGTGAGCGAGTATTGCTCCGGGTGTCGCCTATGAAGGGCGTGATGAGGTTCGAAAAGAAGGGCAAGCTTAGCCCTAGGTACATTGGTCCCTTTGAGATTCTTGATCGAGTGGGAGAGGTGGCTAATAGACTTGCACTGCCACCTAGCTTATCAGTCGTGCATCCAGTTTTCCATGTATCCATGCTTCGGAGGTATCACGGCGATCCTACGCATGTGTTAGACTTCAGTACTGTCCAGTTGGACAAGGATTTATCTTACGAGGAGGAGCCGGTAGCTATTCTAGACCGGCAGGTTCGAGAGTTGAGGTCGAAGAGCTTTCCTTCAGTGCGGGTTCATTGGATGGGTCAGCCTCCTGAGGCATCGACTTGGGAGTCTGAGTCTAATATGCGGAGCCGTTATCCACACTTGTTCCCCGACTCAGGTACTTCTTTCTTTTGTCCATTCGAGGACGAACGGTTGTTTTAGAGGTAGAGGATGTGACGACCCAAAGGGTCATCACCTATTTTCCTCATCTGTTCCGTGCTTCCGAGTCCTTCAAAACCTTATTTTATATTGCCTCAAGTTGCGTGCACAGTCCGAGTGCGTAGTCGGAAAGTTTTTGTGTTAAAATATGTGAATTCTATGAAAAATTTGAAGAAATTTGATATTAATATGATTATAGTTGACTTTGGTCAACATTTTTGGTAAACAGACCCGGACCCGAGATCGGACGGTCCCGGAAGGTCCGTAGAAAAATATGGGACTCGGGCATGTGCCCGAAGTCGAAATCCAAGGTCGAGAACCTGAGTAAAAGAATTTTTCTGTTAAATTTTTTTTCCGAAATTATTAAGGAAAATTGATTAAAAGATTATGGTATCGGGCTCGTATTTTGGTTCCGACGCCCGGTACAAGTCTTATCTACTGGTTAAGTGCTTTCTGTAAAGTTTGGTCAAAATCGGGCGTCGTTGACGTGTTTCGGACTATAAGTTCCAAGTTGGAAAGTATATGAGTTTTGAAATGAAAATCATGAGCTTTGAGGCTCGATTCTATGTAAATGATGTTATTTTGGTGATTTGATTGTGCGAGCAAGTCCGTAGGATGTTTTTGGAGTTATGTGTATGTTTGGTTTGGAGCCCCGAGGGCTCGGGTGAGTTTTGAGTAGGTCCCGGGAGACCTTAGGCTTAAAAATATCAGATGTTGCAGTGCAGCAGGTCCCACGCGGCCTCGATGCATTTCTGCGCGGTCTGCGTGGACGGGTTCAGAAAGGCGTTGGTTTAGGCTCAGCCAGCGCGGCCGCGTACCAAAACAGTGCGGTCCGCGCTGGAAGCCACGCGGCCGCAATGCATTTCTATGCGGTCCGCATGGCCAGGTTTAGAGAAGGCGTTGGGTTGAGTTTGACCAGCGTGACCGCGTACCAAAATAGTGCGGTCCGCGCTGGGTAGGTTTAGAGAGCAGTTTTTTCTTCCCTTTTTGGCGTGGCCGCATGGCATTTTTGTGCGGTCCGCGCCAGCCTCCAGTAAACTACATAAAACCCGAGATTTTCAGCTATTTTACACTTTTTCAAAAAAACCAGAACATAAGAGGCGATTTTCCAAACAATTCTTCTTCTCCAAAACGATTGGTAAGTGATTTCTACTGTATTTTCTTTACTCCTTAAGATCTTTAAACACAATTTCAACTTCAAAACAAGGATTTTAATGGGGAATTTGGGAGTTTACGGTCGAACTAGGGTTCCTAAATTTGGGGGTTTTGGACCTCAATTTGGGGTCCGATTCCAAAGCAAATCACATATCTGAGTTCGTGGGGGAATGGGTAATCAGGTTTTAATTCGAACCTCGGGTTTTGATCACGTAGACCCAGGGGAGTTTTGGGAATTTTTGAGTAAACCTTGGGAAAACCATTTTTATGCATTCAAACCAATTCATATAGTGTTTATTAAAGTAATTGAACAAATTGTGATTACATTCGAGCGAATTGGAGGTTGAGTCATCAGGTAAAGCAATAGTTGAAGGTTAAGCGGACTTCAAGGCTTCGAGGTAAGTGTTTGGTATAACCCTAGCTTGAGGGAATAGGAATTGAGTCTTGTTGCTAATTGCTACGTGATCGAGTACGATGTATAGGCATGGTGACGAGTATCTATACATTGGTGTCTAGCATGACCGTGAGTCCTTATGATATGAATTCCATGTTGTTGGAGAATGTCTATACATTGTTAATTGTGCTCCCTTGCCGGGATTATTGAACTATTAATTGTGCTCCCTTGCCGGGATGATTGAACTATTAATGGTGCTCCCTTGCCGGGATGATTGGGTTGTTAATTTTACTCCCTTGCCGGGATGTTTGCTACGTAATTGTCTACTGTGTATCCCTTGTTTTTGACTGTTGCTTAGGGATTTAGACTGGTTAAATGATGTTGAGGATCTGGTTGCACGCTGCGACGATGAGGAATGATAAATAATATGGATCGGGTTGCACGCCTCAACGGTGATATGTGGATCGGTTTGCACACCATAACGATGGAAATTGTGGAACGGGTTGCACGCCGCAACGATGGTAATTATGGAACGGGTTGCACGCCGCAACGGTTGTTGACATCTATGGTTATGTTTGAATATTTATACTTGTTTCACTGTGAAGTTAAGTTGTTTTTGTTGTTACTTTGGATTAAATGTTTATTTGTATTTTCCCCGCAGCATGTTCCCCCCTCCCTTGATGTTGATTTTCTTGGTATTTGATATTCCGTTGTATATTTTATAACTGCACAGGTTTATGTGGTGTCCAGTCTAGCCTCGTCACTACTTCGTCGGGGTTAGGCTAGGCACTTACCAGCACATGGGGTCGGTTGTGCTGATACTACACTTCTGTGCATTTTTGCACAGGTCCAGGTTTTGAGCAGCACCAGCAGTAGTTCGATAGCAGGATTTTATTACTACGAGACTGAGGTAGCTTGCAGGCGTCCGCAGGCACGACGTCTCTTCTTATGCTTTTCAATTATACTGTAGTCTCATTATTTCGAGAAAGACAGTTGTTATATTTTTTTTCAGACCATTATATGTAGTTTATTCTTAATGGTTCGTGAGCTTGTGACACCAAATCTTGGGTAGAGGATATTATTGAGCAGTTCATATTTATTTCAGACTTATAAAATTAGACTTCCGCAGCTATTGTTATTATTATTATTCATGCTATAAAATTGACAACAGGATGGTTTGTTTATGAAAACGGTGAGTAAATTGGCTTGCCTAGCTACCACGAGTAGGCGCCATTACGATCCCGATGGTGGGAAATCCGGGTCGTGACAGTTGGTCTTTCAATCTGGAAAATCTCAATAGGTTGAGAGCTAAACACTGAAAGAGTGAGGTCTTCTTTACTAGTGAAAATCAGAATCATTTTGTTACTATTTAATTGAGGTTCTGAGTGTCTTTATTGGAGAGTCTGAAGAACAGAAATCAGAAAATCTACTGTCCTGTCTCATTTCTGAATACATTTTGTTTTTGTTTGTGGTGCTGTTGGTATTTTGGTATCATTCTTGGGTTCCTGATATTCTGTGTCGCTGTTTGGTGTTTTCTGAAAATTGCAAATTGGTTTTCTGAGTGTGCTGGACCTCTGTTGTTGTTGTTGTATACTGCTACTCTGTTGATCTTCCTCTTCTTTGGTTTCCTATCCCAGGTACACAACTGAATACACTAGCTATTGTAAGCTGAAAAATATGGGAGCGTGAATGCATATAAAAATGGAAGTGGAAGTTTTAATTTAGCTTTTTCTTTTCTTTTCACTGATTGTATTGAGTTCATCTTATATATTATTGTTATGTAGATTTCTGCCTGTAAATTGTATAACTAAACAGTCTTCCATAGTAGTTTAGTTTTGTGAACTTTCCATGTATGCTCTTAGTTAAAAGAAGGATGGTGCCGTAACAAATAGCATTCTGTTTATTTCAGTGTGGTTGTTAGGTAGTATATTTCAAATACATGTCCAACATAATCAGGCCCAGTAGACTGTTTTGAATTACTGGACATCTAAGTTATACCATTCAATTGTTGCTTTTCTAAAACTTGCCACAACATGTTTAATTAAATACCATTACTTTACACTTTGGAATGTGTAGGATAACTTAACTAGGCCTCAACATTGAAATAAGATGGCCCATGTCTCTTTTAATGCTGCATGCATTGGACCTGGGCCCTTGGTTGGCAAACGAACTGCCCATATGCACATTTACATTCTGATTTAACAAACTATGTTCGGAATCCGACTATAACAATTTTTAAGCATGTAAATCAATTAGGATTTTTTTTCTTCTTTCATTTTTAGAGACGAACAAAAATAGGAAAATGCAGTCACTTTAGGATTATCCTTTTAAAATAAACGAGATGAGCCTCGCCAAATAAAATGCACAAGTTGCGGGGCCCTCAATAAATGGATATAATAATTGGATATACATCGGGATCGGCTGCGTAGTGAATTTCATGGCCTTTTCCCAAAAAGAAAAAACAATGTGTTAGTCTCTTTAGGTGCGTACTTTAAATAACCTTATTTTCTTAAACTCGGGTGCATATTTATGTGACCCAAATCCAAATCTCGACGAAGTCGAAATGTGTCGATAATCACGGGTACATTGATTGTGACGTGGTTCGAGATGCATTTCCATGGCGTTGTAATTCTTTTAAAATAATGAATGAGACGAGCCTTGACAAATAAAATACATAAGCCGCGGGGCCCTTAATAGATGTTAATAATTACTTAGATTTTGGGATGGGCCGTTTTAGAAAAATTTCACGGCCTTACCCAAAATAATGATATGCTAGTCGCTTTAGGCGCGCCTTTAATAATTTACTTTCTTAAACTTGGGTGCACATTTATGTGACCCAAATCCAAATCTCAACGGAGTCGAAATGTGTCGATAACCACGGGTACATTGATGTGACGTGGTTCGAGATACGTTTTCAC
>MU705810.1:116085-143563 GCA_026770625.1 Nicotiana glauca
TAAGCTGTGAGTATTGTTCGGGGGCTCCCGGACATGATACCGAGAAGTGTTGGAAGTTGAAACGTGCAGTGCAAGATCTTATTGACACCAACAAGATTAAGGTTCAGACACCAGAGGTACCCAACATCAATCAGAACCCATTGCCAGCACACCACGAAACCCACATGATTGAGCTTGTGCACGAAGGAGGGGAGCTAAAAAAACCCTCACAGACGGTGATGATGATCCGTGCTAGATCAAAAGAAAAGTCGACCGGTGGGGAAGCAGAGGTACAGTTGGAGAAGGTGGATGTCAAGCCAGTGGTGGTAATGGGGAAGAATTCGCTTGTTATTCCAAAGAATCCAGAGCCGGTCAAAGTAACAGTGCAAGGGGTACCAAGCAAGCCAGCATGCATAGGGACAGTTGTAATCAGGCCAGTAATGCAGATGCCGATAATCAGCGAGAAAGTCATGCCCTAGAGCTACAGTAAAGCGATGGTAATGTAAAAGGGTAAGGAGGTTGTGGAAGAAATATGTGAAGCCCAGGGGTTAACTCGTTCGGGGAGGTGTTTTGCTCCCGTAGAGTTAAGAAGGTCCAACCCAACGGTGATAAAGAAACCCGTGACGGAGTAAGAGGCAGAGGAGTTTTTGAAGAAAATTAAGGCCCAAGACTACTCCATTGTGGAGCAGTTAAGAAAGACTCTGGCGCAGATTTCGTTGCTATCCTTATTGATCCATTCCAGCGACCATTTCCAGGCACTGATGAAAATCCTGAATGAGGCTCATGTTTCGGACAAAATCTCTATAAATCAATTGGAAAGGATAGTGCACAAAATCTTTGAGGTAAACCGGGTGATGTTTTCTGATGATGAATTACCGGCAGAGGGTACAGAACACAACAAAGCCCTATACTTGACCGTGAAATGCGAAGACTTGGTGGTCACCCGAGTATTGATTGATAATGGGCCGAGCGCTAACATCTGTACTTTGACTACTCTGAACAAGCTGAAGGTTGATCATGCCCGAATTCATAGGAACAGTATCTGCGTCCGAGGTTTTGATGGGGGTGGTACTGACATGGTGGGTGATATCATACTGGAATTGACCATTGGTCCAGTGGAATTCACCATGGAATTCCAAGTGGTAGACGTGGCAGTATCATACAATCTTCTATTGGGGCGACCCTGGATTCATGCCGCCAAAGCAGTGCCTTCCACATTGCACCAGATGGTGAAATTTGAGTGGGACAGGCAAGAGATAGTGGTGCACGAGGATGATGGTACATGCACTGTGGGTGATGCCATTGTACCATTCATAGAAACCGACGATGACAAAGGTCCCTGGGTTTACCAGATTTTTGATGCAGTCTCAGTTGACAAAATTTCTAAAGGCGAGAGCCTTCCACTGCCCAGAATCGCAGCGGCCACCTTCATGATAGCCTCGGAAATATTAAACAGCGGGTTTGTACCAGGAAAAGGCTTGGGGGTTGATCTGCAGGGTATTGTCCAGCTAGTTTCTTTGCCAAAGAATCTGGGCACTTTTGGGCGGGGATTCAAGCACACCGCAGCAGACGTAAGACGGGCTCAAAAATTGAATAAGAGAGTTTGGGTTCTTCCCAGGCCAGTTCCACATCTCTCCAGATCCTTTGTCAAAGCAAGTATCAGAAGGTTGTCAGTCCCCAAATTTCTCGGACCACTGATTGGGTCAGATGGGGATTTAAATAAGAGTTTTGAAAGGCTATTCGCCGACGTCAATATGATAGAAGCTGGAGAAGGTTCCAGTAGGGCAGACATACAATTTGTGGGGCCTAGGGCTAATATCAACAATTGGACAGCTACTCCTCTTCCTACCGGGAGGGAGTCTTGGTAGTAGGCTTTGATTTTTCTTTCTTGTTTTCTGGATTATTCCAGGGTGTAATCCAATTTTTTGTTTTGTTTTGTATTCGGCAAAAGTGTGAAACCCCGTTATCCCGCATTTTAATAAAGTGAAAGTTTTCTCTCCTTATTTTGTTTTAATTTTGTTTTCTTCTTTTCTCTTTCTGAACAGTTCTCTTTATACTGGTTCTAATGACATGGCATGCACAATAGATCTTCAACCTAGTCTAAAAAATCAACCTAATTCTGAATTAATTATACAAGAGGTCGATTATGATGATGAATCGGAATACGATGAGGATGAAGCCTTTGAAAAGATAAACAGAGAATTAAGCCAGTTCGAAGAGAAACCCAAGCCCAATTTGAATGACACTGAAGCTGTCAATTTAGGGGATGCAGACAATGTCAGGGAAACCAAAATCAGCATCCACATTGAGCCAAACATCAGGGAGGAACTAATCAAAGCACACATTTAATTCAAAGATGTTTTTGCATGGTCGTACGATGACATGCTGGGCTTAAGCACCGATCTAGTGGTTCACAAATTGCCCACTAACCCGGCATGCCCTCCTGTCAAGCAGAAATTGAGAAAGTTCAAGACAGATATGAGTGTGAAGATTAAAGAAGAAGTAACCAAGCAGCTGCAAGAAAAGGTTATTCGGGTCACTCGATATCCTGATTGGTTGGCCAATGTGGTGCGAGTGCTGAAGAAAGATGGGAAGATCAGGGCATATGTCGATTACCGCAATCTGAACAGGGCGAGACCAAAGGATAACTTTCCAATACCCAACATTCATATTTTGATTGATAATTGTGCAGGACGTGAGATCGGGTCATTTGTGGATTGCTATGCTGGATATCATCAGATCCTGATGGATGAAGAAGATGCGGAAAAGACAGCTTTCATTACGCCGCGGGGGACTTATTGTTACCGGGTAATGCCATTGGGCTTGAAGAACGCTGGGGCAACATACATGAGAGCAATGACTACTGTGTTTCATGACATGATACACAAAGAGATTGAGGTGTACGTAGATGATGTGATCATAAAATCCAAGCATCAGGAAGACCACGTAGCATATCTAAGGAAGTTTTTCCAAAGACTTTGAAGGTACGACACTAAGCTCAACCCGACCAAATGTGCATTTGGTGTTCCATCTGGAAAGCTGCTGGGATTCATTGTTAGTCGGCGGGGCATTGAGCTGGACCCGTCAAAGATCAAATCCATCCAAGAATTGCCACCGCCGATGAACAAAACAGAAGTAATGAGTCTGTTGGGAAGGTTGGATTATATCAGCAGGTTCATCGCTCAACTCACGGCGACTTGTGAACCCATTTTTTGGCTACTGAAGAAAGATGCTGCGGTAGAATGGACGGTAGAATGTCAAGAAGCATTTGACCAAATCAAAGGGTATCTATCAAATCCACCTGTGTTGGTCCCACCTAAACCGGAATGACCGTTGATTCTCTATCTAACGGTACTGGAGAATTCATTTGGTTGTGTACTGGGGCAACACGACGTTACAGGAAGAAAGGAGCAAGCCATCTATTATCTTAGCAAGAAGTTTACAGTATATGAGGTCAAGTACACTCAACTTGAGAATACGTGTTGTGCCCTAACTTGGGTGGCACAAAAGCTGAAATATTATCTGTCATCCTATACTACTTATCTCATTTTGCGCTTGGATCCACTGAAGTATATTTTCCAGAAGCCTATGCCCACAGAGAGGTTAGCAAAATGGTAGATATTACTCACGGAATTCGACATCATCTATGTGACGAGGACGGCGATGAAGGCCCAAGCATTGGCGGATCACTTAGCTAAGAATCCTGTTGATGAAGAATACGAGCCTTCAAGGATGTATTTTCCCGATGAAGAAGTATTGCATATAGATGAGTTGGAATTGACCGAGAAACCAGAATGGAATCTTTTCTTTGATGGAGCTGCAAATGCGAAAGGAGTTGGAATAGGAGCGGTACTTATCTCTGAAACAGGACATGCATCTTGGGCTTACGGTTAGCTGCAGACATGGATGTCCAGGACGTCTTGGTCTTGGGAGACTTGGACCTCTTGGTGCATCAGATTCAAGGTGAATGGGAAACACGGGATTTGAAGCTTATACCATACCGACAATGTTTGCACGATCTGAGCAAGCGATTTCGATTAGTGGAGTTCAAACACATCCCAAGAGTTCACAATGAGGTTGCCAATGCCTTGGCCACTTTAGCATTAATATTGCACTACCCAAACAAGATTCATATTGACCCGTTGCATATTCAGGTTCGTGACCAGCATGCCTATTGCAACATGATAGAGGAAGAAATGGATGGCGAGTCGTGGTTCTATGATGTCAAGGAATACCTCAGGATGGGGATATACTCGGAGCAGGCCACCGGAGATCAAAAGAGAGCCATTCGACGGTTGGCAAATGGATTTTTCCTCAGTGGAAAAGTGTTGTACAAAAGAATACCAGATTTGGGTTTGCTGAGATGTATAGATGCTGGTCAAGCCACGATAGTGATGATAGAGGCACATGCTGGAGTTTGTGGGCCACATATAAGCGGATATGTATTGGCCAAGAAGATTCTTCTAGCAGGGTATTATTGGCTCACTATGGAGCGTGATTGTATTAGTTTCGTGCGGAAATGCCATCAGTGTCAAATACACGGAGATCTGGTTCATTCTCCACCGACAGAATTACATACAATGTCAGCACCATGGCCATTTGTTGCATGGGGAATGGATGTCATCAGACCGATTGAGCCGGCAGCCTCCAACAGTCATAGGTTCATTTTGGTAGCCATCGACTATTTCACCAAATGGGTTGAAGCTAAGACTTTCAAGTCGGTAACCAAGAAGGCAGTGGTGGATTTTGTTCATTCCCATATCATCTGTAGATTTGGGATCCCAAAGGTGATCATCACGGACAATGGTTCTAATCTTAACAGTAGCTTGATGAAAGAAGTGTGTCAACAGTTCAAGATTACGCACCGTAATTCCACCCCGTATCATCCTAAGGCAAATGGAGCGGTTGAAGCAGCCAACAAGAACATAAAGAAGATATTGAGGAAGATGGTAGAAGGGTCCAGGCAATGGCATGAAAAGCTACCCTTTGCATTGTTGGGTTATCTCACTACTGTTCGTACTTTAGTAGGTGCAACTCCTTATTCGCTGGTATACGGAACTGAAGCAGTGAAACAAGCAGAAGTCGAAATTCCCTCCCTTCGGATTGTCGCTGAGGCTGGGATTGATGATGACGAATGGGTCAAAGCCCGATTGGAGCAGCTAAGCTTGATTGATGAAAAGAGATTGGCACCAGTATGTCATGGCCAATTGTATCAAAAGCGGATGGCAAGAGCATACAATAGGAAGGTGCGTCCCAGGAAATTTGAAATAGGACAGCAGGTGCTGAAACGAATCTTACCACATCAGGCCGAAGCAAAGGGCAAGTTCACCCCGAACTGGCAAGGACCATTCATTGTGACTAGAGTGTTGTTTAATGGCGCGTTGTGTTTGACATATGTCGAGGGAATATGTATCGACATGGCTATCAACTCTGACGCAGTCAACAGATATTACGTATGATTTCCTTGATTGTAATTGTTTGTTGTTTGTTTGTTTGTACTTGGCATTTATCGAAAAATGAAATGACGGAGGCAATTCATTCTTCTATCCAAAATCCTTTAACCTTTGCTTCCCCCTTGAGCCTTATTTATTCTTTCATACCCCTCTCTTGGAATCATTAATGAAAATGAAAAATGAAAAAAAAGAGGAGAAAAGAAAAGAAAGAAAGAAAAGAAAGGAAATAATAACAAAAATAAAGGGGAAAGTCACATGAAAAAACAAAGGAATCTAGTGGACTACGTTCGACCTAATTCCTCAAAGAGGATACGTAGGCGCCTCACGGCTCGGTTACAGTGTAATAAAAATCAAAAAATCCCCAAGCAAGAAAACTGGGGCAGAAGCGTAATTTTGGAAAAAGTGTAATTCCAAGAGTTGTTTTACCCATCGAAGTTATTTCGAATTTTTGATATCCTTTTCTTTTATCCCCGTACAAAAAACCATGTTGATGTCTAAAAAAACCTCCCGATCAGTATCCGAGAGGTGCCTAGTCAGGCAAATGAAAGCCGAGAATAACACACTGATCCCCGACTGAATGATGATCATGAGCTGAAGGAGTTGATAGCCAAAAGAATCCCTAGTGGAGAGAATCTTATCGGTGACACTCCAATCCCCAGCGGAGAAAGAAAAATAAAATGAGAGTCTTATCGGTGAAAACCTTCACAGGCACCATGAGGCGACGAAAGCTGAGAAAAACAAAATGAGAGAGTCTTATGGTGAAAACCTTCACGAGCACATAAGGCGACGGGAGTTGACTGAAATGAGAGAGTCTTATCAAGTGAAAACCCCTTGAAGGGCACTATGAGGCGACAAGATAAGATTGGCGGAAAGGATCCACATTTGGCGAAGAATGGGGTGCCTGCTCATCCCCAGTAAAATGAAGCCATCAGAAAGATTGATTGAGAAATAGACTGGGTTGGTTAGATCCGGAATGCACGACGTGATCGTTGAGACCGGTTATACCATTCAGATAAGTTCTTTCTCTTTTTTCTTTTTCCCCAGCATTTGTTCAGAAAGACTTCTTCTTTGTCTTTTTCTACCTTTTGAAATCATCATTTTTTCATTTCTTTGTTTAAAGACTTTTTCTCCAGCAATTTGTTTTTGAGAAAGATTTTTCAGAGCTTACTACCAGTTGCCAAAATGGCGTAAAGCAAATCTCAATAGGACAAGCCAGAGATAAGGAAATAAAATGAAAAGACGTTTGTTGCAAGACCAAAATATGAATTGGTCTAGAATTTTAGGGAAAGTATAGAAAAAGCAGAAAAACAACAACTGAGAAAATCAGGGATCAAGTTCCGAGATGATCCCTAGCAGATTTTTGGGGATGCAAGAACAACTCCGATAGATTATCGACCTAGTTCCGAGATGGTCGGACAACATGAAATGGGGGAGGAATCCCCAGCAGAAATATCAGCCCCAGCAAATAACACCATTCCCCAATAAGTTCTGGCAACGCAGAGCAGGAAAAAGGAAAGGGAAAAAACCATCCCCCGCAGGAGTGGCACGACCGCTCACCATGTTTTAAACTAACAAACTTCATTGGATTTGAAGTAGGGAAAGGAAAATTTATTGATGGCGGAAAGGCAAGCCACAAAGAAGATCATCAAACTGGCAGAAAATTTTCTCTCATTGCGAAAATTTTCTCGAAATCAGATACCCCAAATGGGGAAGATGAAAGATAACACAAGCTTGAAGGGGATGGAATCCCCAGCAAATTGCGGAAGAAGGCAATACAAGTTTTAAAAGAAAGCAATCTCGGGAGAAGCAAGATAATCCAAGTTTTAAGGGTAGTGGTCTTTGAACCAGTATCACCCCCCACCATTGTTGAAAGAAGAAAAATAACTGGTCTTAAAAAAGGGAAAATAATTCCCCAGCAGGTTTTAGAGAAATGAAACACCAGTTCGAGGGAACCTGTTGATGACGAAGTCGGGAGCACGCTCGTAGAACGGAGGTGTTACTTTTAAGATTGTTTCATTCGGGAGCCCGCCCGTAGAACGGAGGTGTTACTTTTAAGATTGTCCAAGTCGGGAGCCCTCCCGTAGAACGGAGGTGTTACTTTTTAAATTGCTGCATTCGGGAGCCCGCCCATAGAACGGAGGTGTTACTTTTAAATTGTTGCATTCGGAAGCCCTCCCGTATAATGGAGGTGTTAATTTTAAGATTGTCGAAGTCGGGAGCCCACCCGTAGAACGAAGGTGTTACTTTTTAAGTTTCTGCATTCGGGAGCCCGCCCGTAGAACGGAGGTGTTACTTTTTAAGTTGCTGCATTCGGGAGCCCACCTGTAGAATGAAGGTGTTACTTTTAAGATTGTCGAAGTCGGGAGCCCGCCCACAGAACAGAGGTGTTACTTTCTAAGTTGTCGAAGACGGGAGCTTGCCCGTAGAACGGAGGTGTTACTTTTTAAGTTGCTGCATTCGGGAGCCCGCCCGTAGAACGGAGGTGTTACTTTTAAATTGTTGCATTCGGGAGCCCGCCCGTAGAACAGAGGTGTTAACTTTAAGATTGTTGAAGTTGGGAGCCTTCCCGTAGAATGGAGGTGTTACTTTTTAAGTTGCTGCATTCGGGAGCCCGCCCGTAGAACGGAGGTGTAACTTTTAAATTGTTGCATTCGGGTGCCCGCCCGTAGAACGGAGGTGTTACTTTTAAGATTGTCGAAGTCGGGAGCCCGCCCGTAGAACGGAGGTGTTACTTTTAAGATTGTCGAAGTCGGGAGCCCGCCCGTAGAACGGAGGTGTTACTTTTTAAGTTGCTGCATTTGGGAGCCCGCCTGTAAAACGGAGGTGTTACTTTTAAGATTGTCGAAGTCGGGAGCCCGCCCGTAGAACGGAGGTGTTACTTTTAAGATTGTCGAAGTCGGGAGCCCGCCCGTAGAACGGAGGTGTAACTTTTAAGATTGTCGAAGTCGGGAGCCTGCCCGTAGAACGGAGGTGTTACTTTTTAAGTTGCTACGTTCGGGAGCCCGCCCGTAGAACGGAGGTGTTACTTTTAAATTGTTGCATTCGGGAGCCCGCCCGTAGAACAGAGGTGTTACTTTTAAGATTGTCGAAGTCGGGAGCCCGCCCGTAGAATGGAGGTGTTAATTTTTAAGTTGCTGCATTCGGGATCCCGCCCGTAGAACGGAGGTGTTACTTTTTAAGTTGCTACATTCAGGAGCCCGCCCATAGAACGGAGGTGTTACTTTTAAGATTGTCGAAGTAGGAAGCCCGCCCGTAGAACGGAGTTGTTACTTTCTAAGTTGTCGGAGTCGTGAGCCCGCCTGTAGAATGGAGGTGTTACTTTTTAAGTTGCTTCATTCGGGAGCCCGCCCGTAGAACGGAGGTGTTACTTTTAAATTATTGCATTGGGGAGCCCGCCCGTAGAATGGAGGTGTTACTTTTAAGATTGTCGAAGTTGGGAGCCCTCCCGTAGAATGGAGGTGTTACTTTTTAAGTTGTTGCATTCAGGAGCCCGGCCATAGAACGGAGGTGTTACTTTTAAATTGTTGCATTCGGGAGCCCGCCTGTAGAACGGAGGTATTACTTTTAAGATTGTCGAAGTCTGGAGCCTGCCCGTAGAACGGAGGTGTTACTTTTTAAGTTGCTGCATTCGGGAGCCCGCCCATAGAATGGAGGTGTTACTTTTAAGATTGTCAAAGTCGAGAGCCCGCCCGTAGAACGGAGGTGTTACTTTTTAATTTGCTGCATTCGGGAGCCCGCCCGCAGAACGGAGGTGTTACTTTTAAGATTGTCGAAGTCGGGAGCCTTCCCGTAGAACGGAGGTATTACTTTTTAAGTTGTCGAAGTCGGGAGCACGCCCGTAGAACGGAGGAGTTACTTTTTAAGTTGCTGTATTCGGGAGCCCGCCCGTATAACGGAGGTGTTACTTCAAAGTTGTTGCATTCGGGAGCCCGCCCGTAGAACGGAGGTGTTACTTTTAAGTTGTTGCATTTGGGAGCCCGCCCGTAGAACGGAGGTGTTACTTTTTAAGTTGCTGCATTCGGGAGCCCGCCCGTAGATCGGAGGTGTTACTTTTAAATTGTTGCATTCGGGAGCCCGCCCGTAGAACGAAGGTGTTACTTTTAAGATTGTCGAAGTCGGGAGCCCGCCCGTAAAACGGAGGTGTTACTTTTTAAGTTGCTGCATTCGGGAGCCCGCTCGTAGAATGGAGGTGTTACTTTTAAGATTTTCAAAGTCGGGAGCCCGCCCGTAGAACGGAGGTGTTACTTTTAATGTTGCTGCATTCGGGTGCCCGCCCGTAGAACGGAGGTGTTAATTTTAAGATTGTCGAAGTCGGGAGCCCGCCCGTAGAATGGTGGTGTTAGTTTTTAAGTTGTCGAAGTCTGGAGCACGCCCGTAGAACGGAGGTGTTACTTTTTAAGTTGCTGCATTCGGGAGCCCGCCCGTATAACGGAGGTGTTACTTTAAAGTTGTTGCATTCGGGAGCCCGCCCGTAGAACGGAGGCGTTACTTTTCAGTTATTGCATTCGGGAGCCCGCTCGTAAAACAGAGGTGTTACTTTTAAGATTGTCGAAGTCGGGAGCCCGCTCGTAAAACAGAGGTGTTACTTTTAAGATTGTCGAAGTCGGGAGCCCGCTCGTAAAACAGAGGTGTTACTTTTAAGATTGTCGAAGTCGGGAGCCCGCTCGTAAAACAGAGGTGTTACTTTTAAGATTGTCGAAGTCGGGAGCCCGCTCGTAAAACAGAGGTGTTACTTTTAAGATTGTCGAAGTCGGGAGCCCGCTCGTAAAACAGAGGTGTTACTTTTAAGATTGTCGAAGTCGGGAGCCCGCTCGTAAAACAGAGGTGTTACTTTTAAGATTGTCGAAGTCGGGAGCCCGCTCGTAAAACAGAGGTGTTACTTTTAAGATTGTCGAAGTCGGGAGCCCGCTCGTAAAACAGAGGTGTTACTTTTAAGATTGTCGAAGTCGGGAGCCCGCTCGTAAAACAGAGGTGTTACTTTTAAGATTGTCGAAGTCGGGAGCCCGCTCGTAAAACAGAGGTGTTACTTTTAAGATTGTCGAAGTCGGGAGCCCGCTCGTAAAACAGAGGTGTTACTTTTAAGATTGTCGAAGTCGGGAGCCCGCTCGTAAAACAGAGGTGTTACTTTTAAGATTGTCGAAGTCGGGAGCCCGCTCGTAAAACAGAGGTGTTACTTTTAAGATTGTCGAAGTCGGGAGCCCGCTCGTAAAACAGAGGTGTTACTTTTAAGATTGTCGAAGTCGGGAGCCCGCTCGTAAAACAGAGGTGTTACTTTTAAGATTGTCGAAGTCGGGAGCCCGCTCGTAAAACAGAGGTGTTACTTTTAAGATTGTCGAAGTCGGGAGCCCGCTCGTAAAACAGAGGTGTTACTTTTAAGATTGTCGAAGTCGGGAGCCCGCTCGTAAAACAGAGGTGTTACTTTTAAGATTGTCGAAGTCGGGAGCCCGCTCGTAAAACAGAGGTGTTACTTTTAAGATTGTCGAAGTCGGGAGCCCGCTCGTAAAACAGAGGTGTTACTTTTAAGATTGTCGAAGTCGGGAGCCCGCTCGTAAAACAGAGGTGTTACTTTTAAGATTGTCGAAGTCGGGAGCCCGCTCGTAAAACAGAGGTGTTACTTTTAAGATTGTCGAAGTCGGGAGCCCGCTCGTAAAACAGAGGTGTTACTTTTAAGATTGTCGAAGTCGGGAGCCCGCTCGTAAAACAGAGGTGTTACTTTTAAGATTGTCGAAGTCGGGAGCCCGCTCGTAAAACAGAGGTGTTACTTTTAAGATTGTCGAAGTCGGGAGCCCGCTCGTAAAACAGAGGTGTTACTTTTAAGATTGTCGAAGTCGGGAGCCCGCTCGTAAAACAGAGGTGTTACTTTTAAGATTGTCGAAGTCGGGAGCCCGCTCGTAAAACAGAGGTGTTACTTTTAAGATTGTCGAAGTCGGGAGCCCGCTCGTAAAACAGAGGTGTTACTTTTAAGATTGTCGAAGTCGGGAGCCCGCTCGTAAAACAGAGGTGTTACTTTTAAGATTGTCGAAGTCGGGAGCCCGCTCGTAAAACAGAGGTGTTACTTTTAAGATTGTCGAAGTCGGGAGCCCGCTCGTAAAACAGAGGTGTTACTTTTAAGATTGTCGAAGTCGGGAGCCCGCTCGTAAAACAGAGGTGTTACTTTTAAGATTGTCGAAGTCGGGAGCCCGCTCGTAAAACAGAGGTGTTACTTTTAAGATTGTCGAAGTCGGGAGCCCGCTCGTAAAACAGAGGTGTTACTTTTAAGATTGTCGAAGTCGGGAGCCCGCTCGTAAAACAGAGGTGTTACTTTTAAGATTGTCGAAGTCGGGAGCCCGCTCGTAAAACAGAGGTGTTACTTTTAAGATTGTCGAAGTCGGGAGCCCGCTCGTAAAACAGAGGTGTTACTTTTAAGATTGTCGAAGTCGGGAGCCCGCTCGTAAAACAGAGGTGTTACTTTTAAGATTGTCGAAGTCGGGAGCCCGCTCGTAAAACAGAGGTGTTACTTTTAAGATTGTCGAAGTCGGGAGCCCGCTCGTAAAACAGAGGTGTTACTTTTAAGATTGTCGAAGTCGGGAGCCCGCTCGTAAAACAGAGGTGTTACTTTTAAGATTGTCGAAGTCGGGAGCCCGCTCGTAAAACAGAGGTGTTACTTTTAAGATTGTCGAAGTCGGGAGCCCGCTCGTAAAACAGAGGTGTTACTTTTAAGATTGTCGAAGTCGGGAGCCCGCTCGTAAAACAGAGGTGTTACTTTTAAGTTGTTGCATTCGGGAGCCCTCCCGTAGAACGGAGGTGTTACTTTTCAGTTATTGCATTCGGGAGCCCGCCCGTAGAACGGAGGCACAGCCTTTACATTTCATGTCTTGAAATCAGTAACCCACCGGAAGGCACAAGGGTACAACAAAAATCCCCAACATAAATTCGAGTGCAGAAAGGAAAGGAAGATAAGACAAATTCCAAGAGAAGCGGTCTTTGAACCAGTGTTATCCCCAGCGGACAGAACAAAATGATGAAACTGGTGTTCAGAAAAAGCAAAAGGCCAGTATCGGCCCCAGCAGTTTTCGGAAGAAAGAAGCACCGGAGGAAACACAAGCTGACAAGAGAGCAAGGCAACAAGAGCAAGTTGAAGATAGATAAGATTTGTAATTCATAGACTAGTTCAGTCTAGCTTCTTGTTTTCTTTTGAGCATGGTGTAATAAGGAGATCGGTAAGCAGTAATAACAGCATACAATTGCAGTAACAGCAAAATTGCAGTCCCATGGTAGTCCCATCTACCAAAACTTCCCGAACTACATTGACCTGATTCCCTTTTAGCCAGGGATATGTAGGAAACCTTTTGAAGCAAAGGTTCGGTCAAATCTTTTCAAAAATGCTTCACACGGAATACTCAAACGGGCAAAAATCGCTCGCTCACTTTATCTTTGCATGAAAACTCTTCGTGTTTTCAGTCAAAGAGGGGCAGCTGTAAGCACGTGATTTTTGCCCTATATGAGAAATACTCCCAAAAATCCAAAAATAAAATGTTTTGTGTTGTTTGCAATTTTTGCGGATTTTGTGTTATTTTCCTTTTATTTTTTTTGCATTTGTGCGTTCATGTTTATATGTCTAAATTAATAGAAAAATACAAAAATATATGTTACATGCTTATTTAGGATTTAATTGTGCATTTTGGAATTAATTAAACCGTAGTTTGGTTTTCAAAGAAAGAAAATCACAAAATATGAATTTATTCTATTTTTGGTCATTTAAATGTACCATTGTGTGATTTTATTTTTAATTAATGACTAGTCTTGTGTGTTAATTGTTGATTAGGGTTATTTAATATTTGTAGTTAATTTTTTATGTTACAATTTAATTTAGGAATTTTGGTAATTAGAAATTAAAGAAGGGAAATAAAAGAAAGGAAGAAAATGAAGAAAAACGGAACTGGCCACTTCTTTTGGACCCAAAATCAGGCCCAAAACACCCCATGCACCCGGTCCAATACACATGGTCTCTCAGAGGTCCAAACGACGTCGTTTAAACGTCTCAGATCTGGGCCGTTGATCAAACAGATCTAACGGTCCAGTTCGGTCTCCATGACCAACCAAACGACGTGGTATAGGCGTCTCAGATCTGAGCCATTCATTCCCCTTGATCTAACGGTCTCAAGGCCTCCCCACAACCCAGTCCATCTCACCCGAGTCGACCCAGTCTCTTAATGAGACTAAACGATGTCGTTTCCCGTAAATGAAATGATCCAGGTTGTTGATCATGATTGATCCCACGGCCAAGATCAAATGCTTCCCCCTCGTATATAGCCTTAATCTTCCTACCTAGCCCCCACCCCCAAGCCAAACCCTACCTCGTCGTCTCTAAGCCTCAGAGACGAGCTCGTCCCCCTCCGCCTTGTTCCGTCGCTGACCGCCCGCCGAAAATCGCCCACGGCGGCGGTCAGTCACCAAACCCCCACCAAAAATACACCATATAACCTCCCCACCTTCCTCTCTTTGAATCCACTCTCCGTTTTCTTCAAAACATTCCCAATCTCTTCGAATATCGGATCGAAGATTGGTCAAAAACCCAAGCCTATCCAATGACCCCCAAATCAACACCTCTAAGCCACCTGACCACCATGGTTATGAATCTATTAACCGCTGGCCTCGAATCATTCTCCATCGTCTCGAATCTTCGTTCGAAGATTCGAGCAAAACTTTAACTTACCACAACCAAGCCCAAACTCATACCAAACCTTCCCCTGACCTCCCTCACACCCTAAATGCCTTTGGTTCCATTCGAATCTGGCTAGAAACACTCGAACCCCAAATCGAACCTCAAGAACCTAAAAGACCCAAACCTGAAATCTGTTCAAATTAATAAGGTTTTGGGTGTTCAATGGACCTTAGTCGAAGTGTTCTCAGTTGAGAACACTTGATTAAGGCCCGTTCGACCTCAAAGGTGCTCGAGTCTAAGTTCAACCCTGGGTCGTCTAGATTTTGAGTTTCGGAGGTAATTTTTCCTCTCCCTTTGTTCTATTTGTGTTCGTAATATCTGTTTGTGTAGTTTTAATTGATTTTTCAATTTTTGTACCAATTTTTATTTTTGTCCATCTCCAGACCTTTTATTTGGTCGACTTTTCTTCTGTCCATTGTTATATATGTGTTATAAACTATATATTCGATTTGAATAATGTCGTCGAATAATTAGTTTCATAACTCCTGTCCAAAGCCATGAATCACCTTGTTTGTATGTTTGATTCTATTTGTTTATTACCAATTGTGTATGTGTAATCGATTAAATAAGTGTCGTCAATTAATTTGCTTAAAAAAACTAGAAAAGCATGATAGTAGTCTATTTCTGTTCATTTCAATGTGCTTACTATCTTGCCTCTTTTCTGTGCCATTATTGTATTGAAATGAACCTACTGGTGTGTTCAGTTTTCATCTTTGAAACCAAGCAGCCTGTTCATTTATATGTTGCACTTTGTTTCTCTTTGGTTGTTCACTTGAACCTCACTTCTTGATTCATTAAATGCTTCAATTTTAGCTTGACTTTAGCAAATACCTGATTAATTAATTGGTTTGAGTTGATCAGGATTGGTTCCCAATATGATCAACTCATTCCTGATTTTGATCTTGACCTTCTGCTTTGAATCTACTGCCTGAACTCGTTTAGAAATTGGATATAGCTGTAGTAATTTAGTTGATCAATTAGGAGATAGTTAGAAATCAGTCTTGGTCAATTGTTGAGTTTGAACTTATATAGATTTAATAACAGGCTAACAGGCTTAGGGTAATACAGTAATTCTCAAAGGTTTAAGGGGGGTAACTTGGGGATTTTACAGGCCTGCAAGTAGTTTGAACTTAAGGGTCTGTCAAGTGGTAATAAATGTCATTAGTTTAAAAGCATTGGGGGACAAAACATAAGAGCATGGGGAATTAATAGGAATACTTTAATCACCCCATGACTCTTGATTGAAGCAATAGGGGACAAAGCATGTAAGTGTGGGGAACCAAATAGTTTCATACAAGAAATATACTTAGGAGTGGGAATTCAAAGGGTATGGGCAGAATAAAAAGTCTTGAGTGTTTCTAGGCAGTGTGAGGGGATCTGTTTTGGTTATAAATAGGAGGAATTTTGATAGAACATGGGCTAGATTTTAATCAGGGGAAGTCAGAGAGAAAGAGTGAAATTTGGGCTGAATTTTGACACTAAAGTTCAGTAAGTTTAGAGTTGAAATAGGTTGGTCTTTCAATCTGGAAAATCTCAATAGGTTGAGAGCTAAACACTGAAAGAGTGAGGTCTTATTTACTACTGAAAATCAGAATCAGTTTGTTACTATTTAATTGAGGTTCTGAGTGTCTTTATTGGAGAGTCTGAAGAACAGAAATCAGAAAATCTACTGTTGTTTGGTGTTTTCTAAAAATTGCAAATTGGTTTTCTGAGTGTGCTAGACCTCTGTTGTTGTTGTTGTATACTGCTACTCTGCTGATCTTCCTCTTCTTTGGTTTCCTATCCCAGGTACACAACCGAATACACTAGTTATTGTAAGCTGAAAAATATGGGAGCGTGAATGCATATAAAAATGGAAGTGGAAGTTTTAATTTAGCTTTTTCTTTTCTTTTCACTGATTGTATTAAGTTCATCTTATATATTACTGTTATATAGATTTTTGCCTGTAAAATGTATAACTAAACAGTCTTCCATAGTAGTTTAGTTTTGTGAACTTTCCATGTATGCTCTTAGTTAAAAGAAGGATGGTTCCGTAACAAATAGCATTCCATTTATTTCAGTGTGGTTGTTAGGTTGTATATTTCAAATACATGTCCAACATAAACAGGCACAGTAGACTGTTTTGAATTACTGGACATCTAAGTTATACCATTCAATTGTTGCTTTTCTAAAACTTGCCACAACATGTTTACTTAAATACCATTACTTTACACTTTCTGCATTGCAAATTCGGAATGTGTAGGATAAATTAACTAGGCCTCAACATTGAAATAAGATGGCCCAGGTCTCTTTTAATGCTGCATGCGTTGGACCTGGGCCCTTGGTTGGCAAACGGACTGCCCATATGCACGTTTATATTCTGATTTAACAAACTATGTTCGGAATCCGACTATAACAATTTTTAAGCATGTAAATCAATTAGGATTTTTTTTATTCTTTCATTTCTAGAGACGAACAAAAATAGGAAAATGCAGTCACTTTTGGATTATCCTTTTAAAATAAACGAGATGAGCCTCGCCAAATAAAATGCACAAGATGTGGGGCCCTCAATAAATGGATATAATAATTGGATAGACTTCGGGATCGACTGGTTAGTGAATTTTACGGCCTTTTCCCAAAAAATAACAACGTGTTAGTCTCTTTAGGCGTGTACTTTAAATAACCTTATTTTCTTAAACTCGGGTGCACATTTATGTGACCCAAATCCAAATCTCGACGAAGTCGAAATGTGTCGATAATCGCAGGTACATTGATTGTGACGTGGTTTGAGATGCATTTCCATGGCATTGTAATTCTTTTAAAATAATGAATAAAACAAGCCTCGACAAAAAAAATCCTTAAGCCGCGGGGCCCTCAATAGATGTTAATAATTACTTAGATTTCGGGATGGGCCGTTTTAGCAAAATTTCATGGCCTTACCCAAAATAATGATACGCTAGTCGCTTTAGGCGCGCCTTTAATAATTTACTTTCTTAAACTTGGGTGCACATTTATCTAGCCCAAATCCAAATCTCAACGGAGTCAAAATGTGTCGATAACCACGGGTACATTGATGTGACGTGGTTTGAGATACGTTTTCACGATGTTGCAATTCTCATTAAAAAAAATAATAATAATAATAAAAGCGGTTACAAGTTAAAATTTGCATATAAGTTCATAATTGTATAAATCAGATAAATAAGCCAAATATGACAGTTGAACGACCGTGCTAGAACCACGGAACTCGGGAATGCCTAACACCTTCTCCCGGGTTAACAGAATTCCTTATCCGAATTTTTGGTTCGCGGACTGTAATATAGAGTCAATTATTTCCTCGATTCGGGATTCAAACCGGTGACTTGGGACACCATAAATCTCCCAAGTGGCGACTCTGAATCTCTTAATAAACGAATCTCATTTCGATTGTCCTTTAATTGGAAAAACTGCCTCTACTACACCCTTCGCGGGGTGCAGTAGCTAAAGAAGGAGGTGTGACACTTATCATGCTATATTGGATTAGCATGCCAATATAATGACCTTAGCAATATCAGGGTTGCCTCAATTAGAGTGGAGAGGAACTCATGGTTATTCTACCAATAGGATTATCTCTTATGTGAAAACTCAGTATACAGTCGAGAAGGGGTGTCTAGCTTATTTGTATTACGCATGTTATTCTAGTTCGGAGATTCCTTCCATGAATTCAGTACTAGTTGTTCGTGAGTTTCCAGAGGTGTTTCCGGCAGACCTTCTGGGGATGCCACCCGATAGTGATATTGACTTCTATACTAATTTGGCTTCGGGCACTCAGCCTATTTCTATTCCATCAGACCGTATGTCCCTGCCAGAGTTGAAAGAATTGAAAGAGTAGTTACAAGATTTCTTGATAAGGGCTTCATTAGACCTAGTGTCTTGTCCTGGGGTGCATCCGTGTTGTTTGCGAAGAAGAAAGATGGATCGATGAGGATGTTCATAGATTACCGACAGTTAAACAGAGTCGCCATCAAGAACAAGTATCCATTACCGATGATTGCCGAATTATTTGATCAGCTTCAGGGTGACAATGTGTTTTCAAAGATTGGTTTGAGGTATGGCTGCCATCAGCTGCGGATTTGGGCAACCGATGTCCCTAAGATAGCTTTACAGACTCGGTATGGCATTAAGAGTTTCTAGTGATGTCATTTGGGATGACAAATGCCCCAGCAACATTTATGGATTTGATGAACTGGGTGTTCAAGTCCTATTTGGATTCCTTCGTGATTCTGATATTTTATGATATCTTGATTTACTCTCGCAGTCGAGAGGAGCATGAGCAGCATCTTCCATTTGTACATCAGACTCTGAGAGATAGTCAGTTATATGCTAAATTTTCAAAATACGAGTTTTGGTTAGACTCAATCACTTTCTTGAGGCACGTTGTATCAGCAGAGGGAATTCAGGTGGATCCTAAGAAGATTGTGGCAGTTCAGAACTAGCCTAGACCTACATCAACTACAAAGATCTAGAGTTTCTTGGGTTTGGCGGGTTATTATCGTCGATTTATGGAGGGGTTTTCATCTATATCATCCAGGTTGACCCAGAAGGGTGCCCCATTGAGATAGTTAGGTGAGTGTGAGGCGAGCTTTTAGAAGCTCATGACTGCCTTGACTACGGCACCAGTTTTGGTGTTTCTCACATGTTTGGGATCTTATACAGTATATTGTGATGCATCTCGTATTGGACTTGGTGCGATATTGATGCAGGATATCAGGGTGATTTCATGCGCTTAGCTGCAGCGGAAGGTTCATAAGAATAATTACCTTGTTCATGATTTAGAGTTGGCCTTCATTATTCATGCGCTGAAGATTTGGAGGCACTATCTTTACAGTGTAAGGTATTCACGGATCATCGGAGCTTGCAGTATTTGTTCTAACAGAAGGAGATCCATTTGAGGCAGAGGAGGTGGTTAAAGCTATTGAAAGACTATTATGTCACCATTTTGTATCATCCTAGGAAGGCCGATGTGGTGGCTGATGCTTTGAGTAGAAAGCCAATGAGTATGGGCAGCCTTGCGTACATTCCAGTCGGTGAGAGACCGCTTGTATTAGATGTTCAGGACTTGGCCAATCAGTTCATGAGGTTGGGTTTTTCATAGCCTAGTTTCATGTTCTAGCTTGTATATTCTCTAGATCTTCCTTGTTTGAGTGCATCAGGGAGCGACAGTATGATGACCTCATTGGTGGAGTTTTGAGGATGTAGGGTCATGTTTGTATGCCTAATGTGGATGGACTTCGTGTGTTTATTCTTGAGAAGGCCCATAGATCCCGATATTCTATTCATCCGGGTGCCACCAACATGTACCAAGACTTGCGGCAGCATTATTGGTGGAGGAGGATGAATAATGATATAGTTGCATATGTAGCTCGGTGTCTAAATTTTCAACAAGTTTAATACGAGCATTAGAGATCTGGCGGTTTTGTTCAGAAGTTAGAGATTCCTGAATGGAAGTGGGAGCGTATCACTATGGATTTTGCTATTGGACTTCTACCGACTCGGAGGAAGTTTGATGCACTTTCATTTATTGTGGACAGGCTGACCTAGTTAGAGCATTTCATTCCTGTGTTAGTTACCTATTCTTCAAAGTAGTTGGATCAGATTTATATCTACGAGATCGTTCGTCTTCACAGTATGCTTGTGTCTATCATTTTTTATATAGGTTCACAATTCACCTCGTACTTTTAAAGGGTGGTAGAGCGTGAGTTGGGCACGTAGGTCGAGTTGAGTAGAGCATTTCATCCTCAGACAGACGGACAGTCTGTGCGCACTATCCAGATATTAGAGGATATGCTTTGCTCTTATGTTATAGACTTCGGAGGTTCTTGAGATCAATTCTTGCTACTTCCAGATTTTGCCTACAACAACAGCTACTATTTAAGCATTCATGTGGCCCCATATGAGGCATTATACAAGAGGCGATGTCGATTTCCAGTTGGATGGTTCGAGTCAGGGGAGGCTCGGTTGTTGGGAACAAATTTAATACAAGATGTCGTGGATAAGGCCAAGATAATTTAGGATCTACTTCGCACAACTCTGTCTAGGAAAAAAGGTTATGTCAATTGTACAGTTCGTAATGTTGCATTCAAGGTCAGGGATAATGTATTGCTCCGGGTTTAACCCATGAAGGGTGTAATGAAGTTCGGAAATAAGGGCAAGTTGGCTTTTGCAATTGCAATTTCTCTCTGTCTGGCTCCTCGCTTTGAACTCAACTTCTTTTTGTCAACTGACTTCATTCCTGGTCTTCCTATTCCCTTCACTTTCCCAGCTAAGGCAGAGTTTGTTTTTTGGGGTGGTAGTGGAAATGATGACAGATAAGTACCCAAGTCCATGCAAGAAGGCCCTCTGGATCTGTCCAAATTCAAAGCTCGTCAAATGTGGCTCCTCACATGAAATCATGCAAAGGATCTGAGTTGAGCCCTAGGTACATCGAAGCTTTTGGGATTCTTCAGAGAAGGGGCGAGGTGGCTTGCAAGATCGCATTGCCACTTGGTTTATCAATAGTTCATCCGATGTTCCATGTGTCAATGCGCTGGAAGTATTATGGTGATCCGTCACATGTGCTAGATTCTAGCTATGTTCAGTTGGACAAGGAGTTGACTTATAATGAGGAGTTGGTGGATATTCTAGCCCGGTCGGTTCGTCAGTTGAGGTCAAAGAGTTATACTTCATTTCGAGTGTAGTGGAGAGGTCAACTCATCGAGGCAGTTACTTGGGAGTCTGATTCAGACATGCAGAGTAGATATCCACACCTTTTCACTAGTCCAGGTATTTTTCTATGTCTGTTCGATGACGAATGGTTATTTTAGAGGTGGAGAATACGATGCTCGATAGGTCATCTAGTGTTTTAGAATCTGATTCTGTATTTTAAAGCCTCAAATACCTCATTTTAGCCTTCATCAATTCGTGTGCGTAGTCCATGTATTTTTTCAAAAAGCTTTTATGTTAAAAAGTTTTTAAATATGAAATGTTTGCAATAAAATCCATTTGAGTTGACTTTGGTCAACTTTTTAAGAAATTGAACTCGGATCCGTGTTTCTACAGTCCCTGTGGTTCCGTATTGTGATTTGATACTTGTGCGTATGCCCGCAATCGAATTCGGAGGTACCTAGCTCGAGTTATCATTTTTGTTGAAATTGGAAAGTTTAAAGGCTTAATGACTTTGAAAGTTTGACCAATGTTTGACTTTATTGATATCGGGTTCATATTTTGGTTTTGAATCTTGGTATATGTCCATTATTATATTTTTGACTTGTCTGTTAAATTTGGTGAGAAACGAAGTTGGTTTAAGGTATTCGGACATCCGGTTGTTAAAATAGAAATTCATGAGTTTTCTTGAAAATTTCCTTTGACTTGATGCTCAATTCATATTTCAAGGTGTTATTTTTGAGATTTGATCACGTGAACAATTTCGTATGATGTTTATAGACTTGTGTGCATATTTGGTTTATAATCCCTAGGGCTCTCTGCACCTCGGGGTAGGGGTAAGGTCTGCGCACATATTATCCTCCCCAGACCCCACTTATGGGATTATACTGGGCCATTGTTGTTGTTGTTGTTGTTGTAGTCCCGAGGGCTCAGATGCGTTTAGGATAGGCTATAGAGTGGTTTAGACTTAGAAAACTCAACTGGTGTTCTTAAATTTCTACTATTGGTCTCTGATCTCGCAATTGCGAGATCAGTGTTCGTATATGCGAACATCCCAAATCCGATCAGGCTCGCATTTATGAGCAACTTCTTCGCATTTGCGAAATTTGCCCGAGTCAGCAAGAGTTCGCATTTGCAATCATGAGATCGCAATTGCGGGGAGGTTGGGGTTCGCATTTGCGAATATTTCATTGCATTTAGAGGTGCGCAGACTTCGCAATTGCGAGGTGATCTTCGCATTTGCGGGGGTTTGCAATTACCTAAATGCCAACTTTTTGGACTCAAAATACGTTTCAACAGCCTAAAAATGATATTTTCTATATATAACGCGGTATTACACCCGCGCTATACTTTAACAGTGTTTCTGTCGTTAAGGTATAGCACGGTGTAATACCGCATTATATATAGTGCGGTGTTATACCGTGTTATATATGGGCCCACCAATTCGTCTCCTGCATTTAACTGACATAACGATAATTCAAATATATATATAGCGTGGTATTACACTGCGCTATACCTGTTTGTTGGCCCACCAATAAGTCTCCTTCAGTTAACTAGCATAACAATAATTTAAACGGGTATAGCGTGGCGTAATACCGCGCTATACATAAAAAAATTCAGCCCCTCGAGCTAGGCATTGCCTTATTTAAAGGAACTAGGATTTTATGAAAATCCATTCAAAAAATATTCTAACTTCCGTTCAAACTTTTATTCTTGTTATAAAGCATTTTTTATAATGTCTGAAAAGACAAAAATACGGGTTTCATTATATTAGGGGGTGAGGTTGTAGTGGATAATAACTCTGTGAGGTATAGTTCATCTCCACAGTGTCATGTTAAATTGCCGCTTACAATGGAGTACGATAAATTGGTATCGTTCTTACGTAAAAAAAATGAGTGTGAGGAAACGTTCGATGAACCTTAAAGTAACCGGTAGATTTCTGTATTTTGTGACTCCGCAGGGATTTGCTTGTTATTCTAAGTTTAACATCGAAGTTGATAAAACTCTTAGAGATTTTTTGCGGATTCCGGATGGATATAGGGAATTTATTGTGATAAAATTGTAGGAAATGTACGTCAAGACTAGAGATGTTGGAAATAATGAGATTGCGCAAAGCAGGGATAACCCAAGTCATCGGGTGGTTATTCTGGAGCAATTTTAGCCCAATAGGTTCTGCCTGAAAGATTTTGGCCGGATCTTAACTTATCTCCGCGGGCGAACGAGGAGCGAGGAAATAATCTCTCTCCTACTTTACATAAACCACAAGACAACTGGTAAACTTCAATTTTCCTTTCTGTTATGATTTTTATATTTTGTTGAATTGAACAAATAGGAGTTAGGCAGGATTTTTGTTCATTATTCAGATTTCAAAACTAGAAAACCTTAAAGGTGATTTTTCAAAGAACTCTTCTTCCCCAATCCATTGAAAGGGATTCTAACCTATTTTCTTTCAATATTTCATTATATTTCATAAGTTTTCAACCTAAAATCTAGTGTTTTCATGGTGGAAATTGAGGGTTTAGGTAGAATTAGGGATTTTTATAAAATTGAGATTTAGACCTCAAATAAAAACAAATTACATAACCGATCTCGGGGTTGAATAGGTAATTATATTTTGGTCCGAAATTAAGGTTTGGACCAAGAGGGTCTGGGAGTTAACTTTATCAATAACGACCTAAATTGAATCTTTTGCAATTGGGGGTAGTTCCTAAGGCTTAATTTGAATCATTTGATTCGTAGTTTGCTAGATTCTATTGGTTCGGAGGCTTGTTTGAAAGGAAATGTTGTGGTTGAGCTTTAAATTGATCCGTGGAGCGAGGTTAGTATCGTGGTTAACCTTGACTTGAGGCATTAAGACTTTTTTGTCTATTTTCTTTATGTCTGGATGTTGGGTGCAAAGTATATGTGAGGTGACGAGTACTTATGCGTTGTTGTTGGGTTAAAGCATGCGGGTGAGACTTGTTCTTGTAATTTATTGCTTACTTTGATCTTGTTATCCATGATTAGACTAGTTACTTATTATATTGATTGTTCTTACCGCATTTATGGACTTTTGTGATAATTGAGTATTGTTTCTAAAGTAAAGATTGGTACTATAGAACCATTGTTGACGTAAGGCTTGTTCTTGTTTATTCCATCTCTTTGTTGTTACTTTTTCATTGAAAAAGGGTAAGGTAGAGTGATAATGCACGTAGGGTGATGCCGTGTCATACGTGAGTGTTAATGCACTAAGGGTGACGTTGTTCCATATTGTGAGATTTAATGCGCGAAGGATGATGTCGTGCCATGTTTTGAGAGTAAATGCACGAAGGGTGATGACGTGCCGTATCTACTGATTTATACTGATAGTCCGAGTAAAAGCACGAAGGGTAATGTCATGCAGTATCATTATTTCATTGTAAGTTGAAATTAAAATCACGAAGGGTGATGTCGTGCAGTTTTCTTCATTGTGCTTATTCATTTTTACTGGTTAAAGGCATGCCGATTGTTCTGATTATCATTTCCTATTGTATTTCTCGTATCTTGTACCCCCTTTAGCATGTCCCCCTCCTAATAGTACATGTTTAGACTTTATTTATTGTTATATTGCATGTATGTTCTTATCTACATAGGCTTATTACATGTGTGTCTTGTCATAGCCTCATCACTACCTCGTCGAGGTTCGGCTCGACACTTACGGAGTAAATAGAGTTGGTTGTACTCATACTATACTCTGTACTTCTTGTGCAGACTTTGGTACTGGCCCCAACTGTTCGTGAGGCGTAGCAACTTGGATTTTCTCATTGGAGACTCGAGGTAGATCTTCCGGCGTTCACAAACCTTGAAGTCCCCTTCTATTTCTCCTATTTTACTGTTTCTTTTTGTTCAAGACAATTGTATTTCTTTCAAACTCTGTTTGTAAAATTCTAGAAGCTCATAAATTGTGAGTTCAAATCTGGATTGTATTAGATACTATGGGTTTTAAGTTATTCCACACTCAGTTTTAGTTTCATTTGGCTTAATTGAATTTACTTATTGAAATTAGATAAAATTGACTTAAAGATTCTCTAACATTGGCTTGCCTAGCAAGTGAAATGTTAGGCTCCATCATGGTTTTGAAGGTGGGAATTCTGGATTGTGACAGCCCCACATTCTTCTCTCTCATTGAAAAGCGGGACCCGAAGACACTTAGCAAAATATTAGAAGAATCTCACACAACTATTGTTTGCCATGTAATATTTGTGTCTCGTACAGAATAAAATTTCTCACCAACTAGGGAAAGGTTTTACTTTGTGTCTCATATGATGCATCATACTTGAGGTATTCACTGCTTGACACTTGGGCTGGTAGGTCCCACTTTTACCATTAAGCTCTCTTTCATTCACTGTCTCTGATTCATCCTTAACAATAATTTAAAAAACAAAAATTTTGTTTTTTCACCACTCACAGTCTTTGCGGGTTTGGAAGCTTCAGCCTCTTCTATATAAATTCTCCTCTTCTTTTTTTGCTTTTCTATTTCTTTCCCTAAAAGTTTGTTTTTAAAATTATATTAAACTATTCTTTTCTTAGGATTTAGTTCTGATTTTCTCCTTTTAGACATGTAGATTATTTTTTTCTTAGCATTTTTTATACTGTCATTTTAGAGAGTAGTGGCAGCAATAGTTATAAAAGAGAGTGTCAAAGACATACTGATCGTCTTCTCCGGCTAAACTGACCGGAAAAAAATCTCTGTCAAACCCCTCTTTCATGTGCTATTTCATCTCTTATAAACAAAAAATATATCCATCGCTCATCAGATTCAATTTAGACCCATTTTATGTCAATGAATTCTAGCATCAATTGACTTAGAGAAAGCCTATGACAATGTCCCGAGATAGGTTCTATGGAGATATTTGGAGGCTAGAGGAGTGCCTATAGCGTATATTAGAGTGATTCATTATGTGTATTATGGAGCTAAGATAAGGGTTAGGACAACATGAGGAGACTCTGATTACTTTCCGGTTGAGATGGGGTTGCATTAGGGATAAACACTTAGCCCATTTTTGTTTTCCCTAGCGATGAATTCTTTGATGCGTGACATTCGGTAACGACCCCACAGGTCATTTCATGAATTACAACTCAATTTCCCTTATGTTTAGTTCATATTGCCTTGTTCAGCTGTATTATGTGTTATTGGGTTGGTTGGTTCGGGTTCAGAGAGGTTTTTCTGCTTTGGTAAGGTTTGAGGCATTTAGTCTCTTTTGAGTAGGCTTAAGTTGGAAAAGTCAACTGGATGTTGAATTATGTGAAAAGGGGCTTGGATGTAAATTTTTTATTATTCGGATAGCTTCGGGAGGTGATTTTGTACTTAGGAGCATGATCATTATATGTTTTGGAGGTCCGGAGTACATTTAGACTTGAATTGGCGAAATTGGAATTTTGGAGTTTTCCTGTTGATAGGTGAGATTTTGATATAGGGTCAGAATGGAATTCCGGAAGTTGGAGTAGGTCCATGGTGTCATTTGTGATGTGTGTACGAAATTTCAGGTCATTCGGACGAGGTTTGATAGACATTTTGATCGAAATAGGAATTTGGACGTTTTTTGAATTCTTAGGCTTGAATCCGATGTTAATTTGGTGTTTTAAGTTGTTTTGAGTGTTCTGAAGATTGGAACAAGTTTGAATGATGTTATGGAATATGTTGGCATATTTGGTTGAGGTCCCGAGGGCCTCGGGTGAGTGTCGGGTGGTTGAACGGATCATTTCATGTTGCGAAAAGTAGCAATTTTTGCTGGTATTTTGTTGTAGGCATTTTTCTCTTCACGATCGTGCAAAGGGGATCGCGATCACGTAGGCTAATTCGGGCCAGGGGTGAAGTTGTTATATGTGTTCGCAGATAAGAGGTAGTGATCGCAGATGTGTGAGAAGTTGTGCTTCACGAAGGCGTGGCCAAGGTCGCGTTCGCGTAGAAGAAGGCAAGCTGGTGTGTAGTGGAGGTGATTTCTCTATGCGACCGCGTGAGGCAAGATGCGATCGCGTAGGTTTGGGGGACTAAGCTTCGCGAACGAGAGGGGATTTTCATGATCGGGTAAGGTATATTATGGACCATCGAAGTTTTTGCTTCGCGATCATGATGGATTTCCCCCGATCGCGATTAAGTAATTTTAATAGCAGGGCAGAATGTTTTAAAATGCTATTTTCGCAATTTTTAGCCTAAGTTCACCATTTTTGACTCGGTTTTGGGGCTTCTTGAGGGATATTGAAGAGGGAATCAAAGAGAACTTTTTGGAGGTAAGAATTGTGAACTTAATACTCGATCTTGTGGTGATTTCTACCTAATTAAACATGAAATTGGGGGAATTTGAAGCCAAAAATTGGATGAAGTGGATTCTCGCTTCCGGTTTCTTGTGTGATAAGAATATGTCGTCGAGACTTAAGAATAAGTTCTACAAAGTAGTGGTTAGACCGACTATGTCGTATGGGGCAGAGTGTTGGCCAGTGAAAAGCCCCCATATCCAGTATATGGAAGTAGCAAAAATGAAGAGGTTAAGATGGATGTATGGTCATATTAGTTTGGATAGGATTAGGAATGAAGTTATTTGGGATATTGATAATAGGTGAATTTGACTATAATCACGCCCTAAATAATCATATTTTTATGTTGTTCTGATGATATATATGATGACAAAATGCTCTTAGTAGTGTCTTTTATGAATTGTAGGTACAA
>MU705814.1:6842-17808 GCA_026770625.1 Nicotiana glauca
CCAAATCTACAGATGATATGGGAGTGAACAAAATCCACCACTGCCTTCTTGGTTACTGACTTGAATGTTTTAGCCTCCACCCACTTAGTGAAATAGTCGATGGTTACCAAAATGAACCTATGGCCGTTGGAAGCTGCCGGCTCAATAGGGCCGATGACATCCATGCCCCATGCAACAAATGGACAAGGTGCTGACATCGTATGCAATTCTGTTGGGGGAGAATGAATCTGATCTCCGTGTATCTGACACTAATGGCATTTTCGCACGAAACTGATACAATCACTCTCCATAGTGAGCCAATAATATCCTGCTCGAAGAATCTTCTTTGCCAATACATATCCACTTATATGGGGCCCACATACTCCAGCATGTACCTCTGTCATCACTGTCGTGGCTTGACCAGCATCTATACATCTCAGCAAACCCAGATTTGGTGTTCTTTTGTATAACACACCGCCACTGAGGAAAAATCCATTAGCCAATCACTGAATGGCTCTTTTTTGATCTCCGGTAACCCGCTCTAGGTATATCCCCATCCTGAGGTATTTTTTGACATCATAGAACTATGGTTCGCCATCCATTTCTTCCTCTACCATGTTTCAATAGGCATGCTGATCGTGAACCTGAATATGCAACGGGTCCACATGAACTTTGTCTGGGTGGTGCAACATCGATGCTAAAGTGGCCAAAGCGTCGACAACCTCATTGTGAACTCTTGGGATGTGTCTGAACTTTACTGATCGGAACCGCTTGCATAGATCCTGCAAACATTGTTGATATGGTATAAGCTTTAAATCCCGTGTTTCCCATTCACCTTGAATCTGATGCACCAAGAGGTTAGAGTCTCCTAAGACCAAGACGTCCTGGACATCCATATCGGCGGCTAACCGCAGGCCCAAAATGCATGCCTCATACTCAACCATGTTGTTGGTACAATAGAAACGCAGCTGAACCGTAACAGGATAATGATGTCCTATTTCATAAATGAGTACTGCTCCGATTCCTACTCCTTTCGCATTTGTGGCTCCATCAAAGAACAAATTCCATCCTGGATGCTCGATCGATTCCAACTCATCAATATGAAACACTTCTTCATCAGGAAAATACGTCCTTAAAGGCTCGTATTCCTCATCAACAGGTTTCTCAGCTAAGTGATCTGCCAATGCTTGGGCCTTCATGGCCGTCCTCGTCATATAGACGATGTCGAATTCCGTGAGTAGTATCTGCCATTTCGCTAAACTCCCTGTAGGCATAGGCTTCTGGAAAATATACTTCAGTGGATCCAAACGCGAAATGAGATAGGTAGTGTATGATGACAGATAATGTTACAGCTTTTGTGCCACCCAAGTTAGGGCGCAACATGTCTTCTCAAGCTGAGTGTACTTAACGTCATAGACTGTAAACTTCTTGCTGAGATAATAGATGGCTTGCTCCTTCCTTCCTGTAATGTCGTGTTGCCCCAGTATGCAACCAAACAAATTTTCCAGGACCATTAGATAGTGAATCAACGGTCTCCCATGCTCGGGTGGAACCAACACAGGTGGGTTTGATAGATACCCTTTGATTTGGTCAAATTCTTCTTGACATTCTGCCGTCCATTCTACCGCAGCATCTTTCTTCAGTAGCCGAAAAATGGGTTCACAAGTCGCTGTGAGTTGATCGATGAACCTGCTGATATAATTCAACCTTCCCAACAGACTCATTACTTCTGTTTTGTTCTTCGGCGGTGGAAATTCTTGTTTGGATTTGATTTTTGAAGGGTCCAACTCAATGTCTCGTCGACTGACAATGAATCCCAACAGCTTCCCAGATGGAACACCGAATGCACATTTGGCTGGGTTAAGCTTAATATCGTACTTTCGGAGTCTTTGGAAGAACTTCCTTAGGTCTGCTACGTGGTCTTCCTGATGCTTGGATTTTATGACCACATCATCCATGTACACCTCGATCTCTTTGTGTATCATATCATGAAACATAGTAGTCATTGCTCTCATGTACGTTGCCCCAGCGTTCTTCAAACCAAAAGGCATTACCCTATAGCAATAAGTCCCCCACGGTTTAATAAAAGCCGTCTTTTCCGCATCTTCTTCATCTATCAGGATCTGATGATACCCAGCATAGCAATCCACAAATGACCCGATCTCTCGTCCAGCACAATTATTGATCAAAATATGAATGTTGGGTAATGGAAAGTTATCTTTTGGGCTCGCCCTGTTTAGATTGCGATAATCGACACATACCCTGATCTTCCCATCTTTCTTCAGCACTGGCACCACGTTAGCCAACCAATCAGGATATCGAGTGACTCGAATAACCTTTGCATGCAGCTGCTTGGTTACTTCTTCTTTAATCTTCACACTCATGTATGTCTTGAACTTTCTCAATTTTTGCTTGACGGGAGGGCATGCCGGGTCTGTGGGTACTTTGTGAACTACTAAATCAGTGCTTAAACCCGGCATGTCATCGTACGACTATGTGAAAATATATTTGAATTCAATGAGTGCTTTGATTATTTCCTCCCAGATGTTCAGCTCAACGTGGATATTGGTTTTGGTTTCCCTGACATCGTCTGCATCCCCTAAATTGACAGCCTCAGTGTCATTCAAACTCGGCTTGGGTTTCTCTTCGAACTGGCTTAATTTTTTGTCTATCTCTTCAAAGGCTTCATCCTCATCGTATTCTGATTCATCATCATAATCGACCTCTTGTACAATTAATTCGGAATCAGATTGATTTTTTAGACTAGGTTGAAGATCCGTTGTGCATGCCATGTCATTAGAACCAGTATAAAGAGAACTGTTCAGAAAGAGAAGAGAAGAAAATTAAAACAAAATAAATGGAGAAAACTTTTACTTTATTAAAATGCGAGATAACAGAGTTTCACACTTTTTTCGAATAAAACAAAATTATGATTACACCTTGGAATAATCCAGAAAACAAGAAAGAAAAATTATAGCCTACTACCAAGACTCCCTCCGGGTAGGAAGAGGAGTAGATGTCCATTTGTTGATATTGGTCCTAGGCCTCACAAACTGTATGTCTGCTCTACTGGAACCTTCTCCAGCTTCTATCACATTAACATCGGCGGACAGCCTTTCAAAACACTGATTCAAATCCCCATCTAACCCAATCAGTGGCCCGAGAAACTTCGGGACCGACGACCTTCTGCTACCAGCTCTGACAAAGGATTTGGAGAGACGCGGAACCGGCTTGGGAAGAACCCAACCTCTCTTCTTCAAATTTCGAGCACGTCTTACGTCTACTGCTGTAGGCTTGTATCCCCACCCAAAAGTATCCATATTCTTGGTCAAAGAAACTGGCGGGACAATACCTTGCAAGTCAACCCCCAAACCTTTGCCGGGTACAAACCCGCTGTTTAAAATTTCCGAGGCTATCATGAAGGTGGCCACTACGATTCTATGCAGTGGAAGGTTCTCGCCTTCAAAAATTCTGTCAATTGAGACTGCATCAAAAATCTGGTAAACCCAGGGACCATTGTCATCGTCGATTTCTATGAATGGCACAATGGCATCACCCACAGTGCATGTACTGTCATCCCCGTGCATCACTATCTCCTGCCTGTCCCACTCAAATTTCACCATCTGGTGCAATGTGGACGGCACTGCTTTGGCGGCACGAATCCAGGGTCGCCCCAATAGGAGATTGTAGGATACTGCCATGTCTACTACTTGGAATTCCATGGTTAATTCCACTGGACCAATGGTCAATTCCAGTATGATATCCCCCACCATGTCGATACTACCCAAATCAAAACCTCAAACGCAGACGTTGTTCCTGTGAATCCGGTCACGATCAACCTTCAGCTTGTTCAGAGTAGTCAAAGTACAGATGTTGGCGCTTGACCCATTATCGATCAATACTCGGGTGATCACCGAGTCTTCGTATTTCACGGTCAAGTATAGGGCTTTGTTGTGTTCTGTACCCTCTTTCGGCAATTCATCATCAGAAAACGTCACCGGTTTACCTCAAAGATTTTGTGCACTATCCTTTCCAAGTGATTTATAGAGATTTTATCCAAAAAATGAGCCTCGTTCAGGATTTTCATCAGTGCCTGGCAATGGTCGCTGTAATGGATCAACAAGGATAACAACGAAATCTGTGCCGGAGTCTTTCTTAACTGCTCCACAATGGAGTAGTCTTGGGCCTTCATTTTCTTCAAAAACTCCTCCGCCTCTTCCTCCGTCACGGGTTTCTTTGTCACTGCTGGGTGGGACCTTCTTAACTCTACGGGAGCAAAACACCTCCCCAAACGAGTTAACCACTGGGCTTCACATATTTCTTCCACAACCTCCTTCCCTTTGTACATTACCATCTCTTTATTGTAGCTCTATGGCACGGTTTTCTCACTGACTATAGGCCTCTGCATTACTGGTCTGATAACAACTGGCCCTATGCATGCTGGCTTTCTTGGTACCCTCGGACCGTTACTTTGATCGATTTTGGATTCTTTGTAACAGCAGACGGTTTCTTCTCCATTACCACCAACGGCTTGACATCTACCTTCTCCAATTGTACCTCCTCTTCCTCACCGGACGACTTTTCTTTTGGACTATCACGGATCATTATCACTTTCTGTGAGGGTTTCTTTAGCTCCCCTCCTTCGTGCACAAGCTCGATCATGTGGGTTTCGGGGTGTGCAGGCAACAGGTTCTGATTGATATTGGGTGCCTCTAGTGTCTGAACCTCGATCTTGTTGGTGTCAATAAGATCTTGCACCGCTTGTTTTAACTTCCAACACTTCTCGGTATCATGTCCGGGAGCTCCTAAACAATAGTCACAGCTTGCTGAGTGGTCCATATTTTGGGTGAGGGGATTTAGTAATCTGAGCTCAATAGGATTCAACAAACCCAACTAGCTCAATTTCTGGAACAAAGCAGTATAGGTTTCTCCCAACTCAGTGAAGGTTCTGGGTCTCTGCACCCTTTCATCTCTGAAAGCTTGATTCCCCCCGAAATCTGTCCCTGGAGGGTTCTTGTAGGCTCTTGGTGGGGGATAGGTGTTTTGTGTAGATGGATATGTGTTTTGGGGAGCCGGCGCGCGCCATTGCGGGCGAGCCGGAGGCTAGGTGTATGCTTGGGCTTGATGGACGGAGAAGTGTGGTTCTTGTGGTGGGTAGTAAGGTTGTGGAGGGTAGTTTGGAGTATGTGGGTAATTTGGTTGGTGGGCCTGGATTGGTATCGGGGGGAAGGACCTCTTTATCTGGACCAATTATCTGCCTCTATTGTTGTGACCTTTTCTCTTCTCTTCTTCCCAAGCGCACCTCCCGTGCCACTCTAAATGGCCTGAGTGGTTGCTTTAATTGCCGAATAGCTCAAGATCTTATTGGAATTAAGTCCCTCTTCAATCATACCGCCCATTTTCACTACCTCGTAGAAGGATTTGCCAACCGACGTCACCAAGTGGCCGAAGTAAGTTGGCTCTAGAGTTTGTAGAAAGTAGTCCACCATTTCTCCCTTTCTGATCGGAGGATCAACTCTGGCTGCCTGCTCTCTCCACCGGAACCCAAATTCTCGAAAGCTTTCCCCGAGCTTCTTCTCATGCTTCAACAATGTGAGACGGTCGGGGACGATTTCAAGGTTGTACTGAAAGTGAACTGCGAATGCCTGTGCTAGATCGTCCCAGGTGTACCACCTGCTCGGATTCTGTCTTGTGTACCATTCCAGTGCGGACCCACTTAAGACTTTGGCCAAAGTAAGCTATCAGCAGCTCATCTTTACCACCTGCTCCTCTCATCTTGCTGCAAAACCGTCGCAGATGTGCCATAGGATCGTCGTGACCCTCGTATAGACCAAACTTTGGCATCTTGAACCCTGCCGGCAACTGGACGTGAGGGAAAGGACACGGGTCCTTGTAGGCCACGCTGACCTGATTGCCTAACCCATGTATGTTCCTGAAGGATTGCTCCAGGCTTTTAACTTCGTCCTGCTCTGGGCTCTTAGCCGGCTTTTCAATCTCCGCCGAGAGATCAAAGGGGGGATTGTAGGCATGTGGCTCGGGTGCTTTGAATGTGGGTTCAAGGGGGTAATATTGGGTATCGTGAGCCTGAAACAATGGCTCACTAGATAATCTTTGTAGCGTGGCTGGTGGGAGTCCCATGAAAACAGGAACATTTGGTGGGGGAGGGTTCTGATTGGGTGGTGGATCTTGGGGATCATAGGGATTTCTTCCCTGATAGTAGTGGTGACTGGGGAAGCTTGTCAAAAGGGCCGGGGGGAGGGTATTCCGATGTGTGCCCTGGTGGGAGAGTAGGAGTAATGGGTGGTTTCCATTGCCTTCCTCAGGAGCTGACTTTCCGTTCTTTCCTCCTCAACACTTTGGTCTGAACTAGTCATGCTTCTTAGTATAGGCCCTTTGGATCTTGTTTGATAATAGTATGGTGCCAGTATGCTTTAGCAAACTAACTGGAATTGGAAATTGGGAAAACAACAAACTTGTCAGCGTTAGAGTTTTAACAGATATTGCAATTACACGTTGCGGGATGCAATATTCTTAGGCAGTTAACCATTTCGAACATGTTTTGCTCCGACCGCATGCGTCATCCCGGCTTATTTTATTTGTGCCTCATTTAAGTGTTTAAGAAACATTACTTTATTTCTTTTTCTCTCTTTTCTTTTCGTGGTGGTCGAATCTTATGGGGATTGCCTACGTATCGTGTCCTCGCATGAATAAGACCCGTGCGTAGTTCTACCCACTAGTTAAAAAATAAAAATAGCGATTCCTGGAAAATTCATTTCATTGCCGAAATATTCTATTACAAATTACCCAATTGGGAAAGAAACAAAATACAGACTCCGAATTGCTAGCATTATTTGATTAGAAAAAGAGAAGTGCACGGACAGACAACAGACTCTTAAAAATAGCAAATATAGATTCGGACTAGGGATACATTAAAGCTCCTAATTTTGGTGCCCGCGTGGCATCGTTCGGCCTTTCCGCGGGCTTTGATACAAGGCCCCTTTGCAAGCTTTTCAATTCTTCCATGATTCGGTTGACGTAGCCCATGACTGAAGTAAAGAGGGTAGCACAGGCCATTTCCTCACATGTTAGGCACCTCATGGTGACGTAGTGCCTGATCTCTTCAATTCTACCCCTGATTCTATCCCTTTCCATAAGCAGTTGTTCTATTCGTCGATGCTTTGCTCCCAGCACTCAAGCGTTGTCGGCGAGTTCATCCTGGAACTTATCCATTTGCTCTTCCATTCGCGCCATCAAATTGTAGCAACGCTTCCTCTTAGTTCTTGCATCTCGGGATTGTTTAAAGGCTCGTTCTTTGAGGGCAGAGTATGTTTCCCTTAATATTGAAATGGTCCCTTCATAATCCCTTTTCACTTGCCATAGGTGCTCTGTTCGCGCTACTGTACCTTTTGCCCATCAGGCTCGAATTCTAGCTATGCTAGCTTCTGCTTTTTCCAGACCCTCTTGGCTCTCAATGACCTGGTTTCTCAACTCAGCTATCATCCTCTTGTCGGCCTGATTTCTCGGTTGGTTGTTGGCATCCATTCTGACTTGTCGGATTTGGGTTTTCAGGGCCTTGTTTTCTTGGATCAACCTGTTTTTTTCTCCTGTATCTGTATCAGCATCAAATTGCAAGCTATTTTCGTATTTTAGATCCTCAACCTGTTGTTTCAACTTACCAATTTTAACCCGATAACCTTCTTCTCTCGCCAACCAACCCCATTGTCCTTTGAGTCATCCATGATGCCGGACGTGGGCCCTTTTAGCAGGCCTTTGATGAGTCTGGAATCTTTTCCCGAACCATGCATCATACTTTGGGTCTACCTCACCTTTGGCCAAATCTCGTACCATAGTTTGGGGTTTAAGGAATCTACATTCGTGCCACAACTGGCGAATTGTATCTTCCGGGAACGTGGCTTTCGGACTTAGCTCGATGACATATTTGCTCAAGTCTTCATCATTAGGGACAACCTGAAACCTTCTCAATTGACGCAATACCTGATGGGGAGCGTATGGTTGGATACTACGGACACCCATCAAAGGAACATAGCACTCTCTTGCCGACATATATACTGCTTTTGTAGCGGGCAACCACCCGAATGCCCATTAGATTTGGTCCGCCGTCAGGGATCTCAGTTGTACAAACCAATCTTCAGTACTCTCAGGGAACGCAACACCTGTTACCCGTTCCTCGAATTTTTCAATGCAGTTCAAACCCGTCAGCCCGTAGTTCATATACCCCACCCGATGACAGAGGTGCTCCTGCATCCACAACTGAAGTAATAGATTGCAACCTTGGAAAAAACTTCCTCATTTCTTACACATAGTCAATGCTCGGTATATTTCTGATAAGATCAAAGGAACTATAGTGCTGTCAGCCCTTTTCATTGCGACGTCGACCATCCCCACAAGACCGATCTCTATTTTTTTATCTTTTCGTGGGCAGACCACGATTCCCAAAAATGCTGTTGTGAATGCCAAGGTTCATCTTGCTTCCCATTTATTTTTGTTTCTGGCATGAGTCAATCCCAAATTTGGCTTGTCAAAACCACTTAGATTACCATAACACTGATATAAGAGCTGAAGAGTGCAACATCCTTTTGGTAAATCGCTATTTTGCATAGTCCGGTTGATATTTAACAAATCCAGAAAGCGGTGTGGAGATACCGGCCTTGGTGACAACAGATATTGATTTCTCAGATTCCCATTCATACCCGCATAACCTGCTACTTCCTCCAGTGTGGGTGTAAGCTCAAATTCTGCAAAGCGAAACACATTTCGGTTCGGGTCCCAAAATGTTATTAAAGCCGTGATGACATTCGGCCTTGCCCTGACATTTAGTAGACTGGTCAGACCCCCCAAGATTCTGACCACTATTTCTTTGCTGTTTTTTTTCAAATTGTTCCACCACATATGGAGCTGGAGAGGGACCTCGCTAAAAACGGTGAAGGGTTTATTTTCACTTGTGCTTATCCTGCACATTTATTAAGGTGATTTAAACAAAAGGTAAAAAGTTTATTTGTCCGAAAGACAGATTTGGCTACTTTAAAAGAAAGATCCGATCTGCCGAACACGGCCTTTCAGCACTTCGAGGATGAGGACTTTAAGGCTGTGAGGGCCAATCGGTCAAAAATCCAAAAGTGGCCGTTTATGCAAAGTCAGCCCTTCGGCGTCCCTTTCGGGAACATTTGGCTATTCTTGACAACCGCGGCATCACCCGACTTATAATAAAAGTTTTGACATTTTCTGGCTAGTTTTGCAAAAAGGAAGTTGGACCCGACGAGGGTTGCTTACGTATCTCACATCTGGTGAGAGTCAAACCGACGTAGTTTGGGGGAAGACTCCTAACTTTTCGAAAACACCACTTCTTTTCTTTTTCCACTTTACAAAATTTCGGCAGAGTTTTGATGCTATTTGGACATTGGTTTTTCTGAAAAAATAAGTAGCTATCTCTACACTGCCTTTTCCACAAATTTCTAGTATTCCCAATTTTCGTAAGTCGGTCTGCATACAAATCTGAACAAACAAATGCATAAAACAAATTGGATGCAGCAGGATGGTCTTTTCATTTCAGGCTACCTGTCCTACACGGACCCAACCCCTGTGTTGAGTCCCCTAAGTCAAATGCACATGATGCAAATAAACGTTCCTACTAGGGATCCGGCATAAAGCTCTGTTATTCTAGATCTCAAAACCTGAGTTCATTGTTCTAGACTTGGCTTACCCGAGCGGACAACTCGAGCCGAGGGGGAGGCAGCGTACCGGGAATACAGAAGCTTCACCGGCTTAGCAACTTATCTGAACCTCGTTATAAAATTGGAGTAGACTCTATACAGAAAACAAGTTACACGAAGTGCACCCATCTTCATGATTTAGAAGACTCTGAAGGGAGATGGGTTTCGGCACAGTTTATATACAGTTCACAAAATATCAAAGCGGTAAGAGTAACACTTAGCACATTAGGCCCAAACATATAACAAAATTAGATAATATACAAGCCAAATACAACAAATATACAAACCTCAAATTTCTAACCCTGAACCAGTGGTTCTGGGTCAATTTCTCCCCAGTGGAATCGCCAGAGCTGTCACACCTCCTTTTTCCACTACCGCACCTCGCGAAGGGTGTAGTAAAGGGGAGTTTTCCCAATTAAAGGACAATCGAAATGGGACTTATTATTAAAAGTTGGAATCGCCACTTGAGAGATTTAGGGTGTCCCAAGTCACCGGTTTGAATCCCGAATCAAGAAAACAAGTTGATTCCATATTACAATCTACGAATCAGAAATCCGGATAAGGAATTCAGTTAACCCGGGAGAAGGTGTTAGGCATTCCCGAGTTCCGTGGTTCGAGCACGGTCGCTCAACTGTTAAATTTGGCTTATTTATCTGATTTATAACATGATTTAACTTATGTGCAAATTTTAACCTTTAACCGCTTTTAAATTTTTTAAGGAATTGAACGTCGTTTAAAATATGTTTTTGGATCACGTCACATGAAATGCACCCGGATTCTCGACACATTTTATTCAACGTTTTGGGATTTGGATTTGGGTTGCATGAAATGCACACCCGAATTTAGAAAGGTTAAATTATTAAAGACGCGCCTAAAGGGACTAACACATTATTATTTTGGGAAAGGCCATGAAATTCGCTAAACAACCTGTCCCGAAATCTAAGTATTTTAATACATACATTTATGAGGGCCCCGCAACTTTGCATTTTTTATTTGGCGAGGCTCGTCTCATTTATTATTTAAAGGGCAATCCTAAAGCAACTATGATTTTTCTATTTATGCTTGTCTCTAAAAGGGCTAATCCATTTACATTTATAAATTCAACTTCAAATTCGAGTCTGAATTCAAACAAAAGGGAGGACCCTTTTAATTTGAACCCGCCAACTAATTTGAAACCCAAATTTACATTTTTTGCGAATTAATTCCCATATTCCTGATATAATTTAAATAACTTCTGACTTATAGCAATTTTATGG
>MU705814.1:23945-42885 GCA_026770625.1 Nicotiana glauca
TCTCTTGCTGATGTCTTGAGCTGAGGGTCTCCTGGAAACAGCCTCTCTGCCCCCCGGGGTAGGGGTAAGGTCTGCGTACATATTACCCTCCCCAGACCCCACTTGTGGGATTATACTGGGTTGTTGTTGTTGTCAAACAAAAGTACAACTAACTACGAAATTCAGACTAATGGATAAACCTATTTATCAATTTAAAAGTTTCTAACATATGCTTAAGGAAAAACTGATGAAAACTGCACCAAATAAAGAGTCCGAAAGAGAAGGAAGAAATAAATGACAAAATGAAGGATGATAAAGAAAATCACCAACAAAAGGAAAAAGGGGAAGAAATACCTCGGAGATTCGGAACGAACTCGACTCGAATTTGATAAGTCTTTCAATTTCTGATCGGGCTACACCTTAAGCTTGTGTTTTCAAGTGTAAACCCAAGATTAAGGTCCAGTCTGGTCGAAAATCTTTACAGCCCCTTTTTGTATTTTAGGGCTTGTGAACTTAGGGTTCAGATTTGATATTCGGGCATTTTGAAGGGGATTTGAGGGAAGCTGGTAAGGGATTTGGAATGGGAAAGTTGAGGTGGTTCTATGGTGGTAGGGTGGTTTGGGAACTGTCCGCCGCCGTGAGTCGATTCCCGGCTGCAATTGGTGGTGGCGTTAGATGGTGAGTGCAGGTTTGTCTCTGAGCCTAGGAGAGATGAGTGAAAGGGGGGAGGTCTGAGGGGGGCTGGGTCGTTGGAACGAATATATAATGGGGTGGGGATTGAATCCAAGCCATTTGATCAGCTGAGATCAACGGCCTAGATCAATTCACTTATGTGAAACGAGGTTGTTTTGGCCGGTTGGGGATTGGGTCCGTCCGGGAAAATGGGTCGGAGCTGGATCGGGTGAGGGTGGAACCTTTGGGACTGTTAGATCAAGTAGATGTTAACGGTTCATAGAAACCAATATGAAATGACGTCATTTCCTTAATGTTGGAGACGGACTGAACCGTTCGATCTAATAAGAACGGCGATCCATATTGAGTGTGACAAAAACAACATCGTTTGGTTGGTCGAAAAACTTAATCAATTTGGACCATGATAGGGGCATCGATTGGGCATGTTTGAGTGGGTTTTGGGTGTGTTTTGGTTTGGGCTTCCCGAAAATATATGATTTGGCCCAATTCCGAATTCTTTTCTTCAATTCTATTAATTCCTAAATTTTTCTCAGATTAAACCTGAAGTCCTAAGTCAAAATATAAAACCTAATCAACTTAAAAATACTAAATAATTCTTATTAATAACTATCACACATAATTAACTAACAAATTAAAAGAAAACACGAGGTTCGACATTAATTACTAAGAAACAATGCAAAATACATTATTTTGATTTTTCTATTTTCCTGAAACACTTAGTTTAACAATTAATTCTGAAATGCCTAAAAATGTAAATACAATAGCCACATCTTTTTTGTATTTTCCATTAATTTAAAACAAACAAACATGCCCGGACAAATGAAAATAATGACAAAAAATACCACAAGAATTCACAAAATTGCACACAAAGGAAAACTTATTTTATTTTGAGTTTTGTGGGAATAATTCATGTGAGGCAAAAATCATGTGCTCACAGCTGCCCCTCTTTGCTCGTAAACATGAAGAGTTTTCGTGCAAAGACAAAGTGAGCGGATACGAGCGATTTTTGCCCGTTTTGAATACTCTGTGTGAAGCATTTTTGAAATATTTGACCGAACCCCTGCTTCAAAGGTTTCCAACATATCCTTGGCTAAAAAGGAATCAAGTCATTGTAGTTCGGAAAGTTTTGGTCGCTGGGACTATTATGAAGCTGTGGTTTCACTGTTACTGCTACTGCTGATACTATTTCCTGGCCTCCTTATTACACCATGCTAAAAGAAATGTAGAAGCTATACTGCACTATAGTCTATGAATTACAAAGATTTGTTTTCAAACTTGTTCTTGCGACCGTTGTTGCCTTTTTGACTTGTATTTCCTCCAAAGTTCCCTTGTTATTGTCTTGCATTGAACTCCTGAGATACTTTCCCTCTCGTCAGGCGAGTACCTAATCGTTGATTCTAAACTGCTTATTCTCTTCCTATGAAACTTGGCTTGTTTTCCTTTCGAAAACATGAATCGTCTTCTTCTGACCGTTGTTGCCTTCCCTTGGTTTTCCTAGCGGGCTCCTGACTTTAAAATTTGATTCTACTTCCTCTGTTCTCCAGGCAGGCTCCTGAGTTCAAAACTTGATTTTACTTTCCTCTGTTCTCAAGGCGGGCTCCTGACTTCAAAACTTGATTTTTCCTACTCTGTTCTCCAGACGCGCTCCTGACTTCTTGATCATGAAAGGTACGCCTCTATTCTTCAGGCGGGCTCCAGACTTCAAAACTTTAAAAGGTACACCTCCGTTCTCCAAGCGGACTCCTAACTTCAAAACATTAAAATTACACCTCTATTCTCCAGGCGGGCTCTTGACTTCAAAACTTAAAAGCACACCTCTATTCTCCAGGCGGGCTCCTGACTTTAAAAACTCTAAAAGTACACCTCTGTTCTCCAGGCGGGCTCCTGACTTTTAAAAAACTCTAAAAGTACACCTATGTTCTCCATACGGGCTCCTGACTTCAACGCTTTAAAATGTATACCTCTGTTCTCCAGGTGGGCTCCTGACTTCAACTGTCTTCAACTATTGTTCCTTGTTCGCTAGTTGGACGCCTGACTTCAACTACCTTTAAGTATTGTTCCTTGTTCTCCAGGTGGACGCCTAATCCAATTGTCTTCAACTATTGTTCCTTGTTCTCCAGGTGGACGCCTGACTTCAACTGTCTTTAACTGTTGTTCCTTGTTCTCCAGGTGGACGCCTGACTTCAACTGTCTTCAACTATTGTTCCTTGTTCTCCAGGTGGACGCCTGACTTCAATTATCTTCAACAAAAGAAAGAAAATTTTCTGCCCCAGTTTGGTGGTTGTCTGGTACTTGCTCCCTTTTCGCCGAAAATTTTCTCCGCTATCAACAACACTTCCTGCTCCTGTTTCAAATGCAAAGAAAAATTGGTCAGTTTAGGGTGTGGTGATTGGCTGTGATACTCCTGATGGGGATGGTTTTCCCTTCTTTCCATTCCATATTTAGTTTTGTCCGACTGCCTTGAACTTGTCACACCTCCTTTTTTCACTACACTCCCGAAAGGAGGGTAAAGAGAGTTTTTCCAATTAAAGGACAATCGAAACGGGATTATTAATAAAAGATTCAGAGTTGCCACTTGGGATATATATGGAGTCCCAAGTCACCGGTTGAATCCCAAATCGAGGAAAATATTGACTCTATTTAACAGTCTGCGAACCAGAAATCCGAGTAAGGAATTCTGTTAACCCGGGAGAAGGTGTTAGGCATTCCCGAGTTCCATGGTTCTAGCACGGTCGCTCAACTGTTATATTCGGCTTAATTGTCTGATTTTAGTACATTTTGAACCTATGTGCAAATTTTAACTTTTAACTGCTTTTATTCAATTTTAAAGAATATTGAACGTCGTTTAAAACATGTCTTTGGATCGCGTCACATGAAATGCACCCGCAATCAGAAAAAAACATCTTATTCAACGTTTTAGGATTGGGATTTGGGTCAGATGAAATGCACACCCGAGTTTAGGAAGGTGAGATTATTAAAATACGCGCCTAAAGCACCTACACGTTTTAACTTTTGCGAGGGCCATGGAATTTTGCTAAATAGCATGCCTCGATTGCTAATGATCAAAACAAGATTAATTAAACGAGGGCCATGCAATTGTCATTTTCTAACTATCCCGACGCACCTCAATTTATTCTATCAAAAAGTTTTCTAAATTAACTTACGCAGGCCATAAACTACGTCATGTCTAATATGGCATGCCCCAAATTTATTCAACTAAATAAAATATGGATATTCATATTAAACTAGTTTGAAATTAGGTGTCACTATTACACCATGACAATTATACCCATGATCGTGAGGTTCCAAGTATGCTTAAGGCAAATTACTTAAGTCCAACAGTTGATTGCTTCCAACAAACATTCACAATACAAAATGCACCCTTTAATTGATTAAACAAAAATAAGAGAAAGACAATACAGTAGGATTTTAACACCCTTGGGCCAAGATTGCAATCGGAAACAAACATGTACACGAGATATTACCCCGCCAAGAACACATTCCAAGACACAATATTGAATTATGTTCCAAGCTCCATCCTTATGTAATTTAATACTTCTAATTTTGCCTAAAATACACATTAGTCAAAAGAAAGAAAGGTCCTTATCAACAAGACATAATATAGTAAACCTCTCTCGATTTTCCTTACACGCATGTTCCACTTTCCTATTGTTAACTACATAATTTTAATTGTGATTTACCAAGAACTTTCATAATAAAGATCCTATATGATGTACTTTTAGCTTTCTGAGATAATTTTAGTAACGAAAGAAAATCAAGCTAAAGAGATATGTAAAATTCAGTTAAGTACTTCCAAACCCCATAAGCCACTATTTATCATATTACTTTACTAAACTAAATGATTTATATATTAATCGTAACCAGAATCATAATGCTAATTACGGACGAGAATTAATTGGATCCAAAGAAGTAGAAGAATGCAAAAGCTAGATCTAGAACTAAAGACTTTAACATGAGCATAATTCATTCCAAACCCTTATCAAGATAAAGCTTACATACCTATTAGAAGGTGAAAAAAAAATCTGAAAAATAATAGATGGGACCTCAGCAATCCAGAAACAGCAACATCAGACGCAAACCCACTAATTCGATCGACTCAACGGTGGGGAGGGGATGAAGAAGACCAGAATATAGGGGGTCGTTTTGGCTGCCCAGTGTATATAGAGTGTATACCCAGTGTAGCTCTTATGTATGTTCAGTGTATATCAAATGTATATCCAATGTATACAGCTCTCTCCTCCCGCTGTCCTCTCATTCTTTGTATTTGTGCGTGTGTTTTTATAGAGGGACGTGAAGGGGAAGATCATATGGGTGGGGTACATGATTGGGGGGGAGTGGAGTATTGAGTGGGGAAAGTGGGAAGCGAGTGGGGAAAGTGGGTTGTGAGTGTAGAAAGTGGGTAGTGAGCGGGAATAAATTCAAACATGGTAAAAAATTAGGTGTTCACAGCTGCCCCTATTTGCTCGGAAACACGAAGAGTTTTCGGGCAAAGATAAAGTGAACCATGTGACTAATTTTTGAACATATCGTTATTCAAAAGAGGAAGAAAATAAAAAGTAAATGCGCAACCGAGTCCTAGTTTTGGACGGCCTACATATCCCAGGTTATAAGGGAATCAGGTCGTGTATAGTTCAGAAATGGATGAGGCGATGGAGTGATGAGTTTGAGAGTTAAGTGAGGTGTCGTTCCGTCGAGGTTCCGGTCCGCGGTCCCGTCATTACATCAAAGTCCAAAATGAAAAAGACTAACTAAGCCTATTAACTATGAGTTACAAGATTCCTATCTATAAGTTTTCTGAAGCTTGATCTTGAGTCTTGAGTGGTTCTTCATGCAGACTTTAGATTTGAACATAGACGCTTGCTAGTTGCAGGTGCTAGCTCATCCTTCTTCAGCTTTTCGGATCAAGACCAGGTATGCAGCGCTTGTGACCTCGGCCATGTCTTGAGCAACCCATATCTTTCATCAACTTCTACATTTGGATTAACTTATTGCCTTTCCTTTTTTCCTTTTTCTTTATTGTGACTAACTTCTGTTGATCATCTCGGACTGTTGACTCGCATTCTTACCGCCAGCTCCTTTTGTTGCTAACCTGAATTGCATTCTGAAGTGAATTCTCTTATTCTCAAAGTAGGCGCCTGATTGCTAATACTTGCATTGTTTTTCCTCAAAGCTTGAACTGTTTTCCCTTGAAATCTGTGCTATCTTCCTTTGGAACTTGAATTGTTTTCCCTTTGTTCTCCAGGTGGGTTTCTGATTACCAATATTTACACTATTTTTCTTGAGACTTGAACTGACTTCCCTTGTTCTCCGGGTGGGTGCCTGATTGCCGAAACTTTCTGTGTTCCCTTGTTTTCCATGTGGGATCCTGCAACCAAAACAAAACAAACAAAATTTTCTACCCCAGTTTGTACTAGGAAGATTTGTGAGTTGTTAGCAAAATTGTAAACCACTTATGCTACTGATGCAATGATGAGAGTAAACTAAAGACTAGACTAGGATGTGTGTCTCTTATGAGTAAAACCAAAAAACTTTGATTAGCAAATGCATCTGCTAAAATTAATTTTGAATGAACCAAATTAGGAAGTGCGTCTCCTAGGGGTGAATTTAAATGGCCAAAAAACTTCAGTGACTAAAACTAGGAAGTACGTCTCCTAGGGATGAACTCTCAATTTAGGAAGTGCGTCTCCTACAGGTGAAACTTTAATGAATCAAACTAGGAAGTGTGTCTCCTATGGATGAATTATCAATTTAGGAAGTGCGTCTCCTATAGGTGAAAATCAACTTAGGAAGTGTGTCTCCTAGGGGTGAAACTTTAATGACTCAAATTAGGAAGTGTGTCTCTTATGAATGGACTATCAGTTTAGGAAGTGCGTTTTCTACAGGTGAAACTTTAATGACTCAAACTAGGAAGTGCGTCTCCTATGAATGAGCTATCAATTTAGGAAGTGCGTCTCCTACAAGTGTAAATCAACTTAATCTAGGAAGTGCGTCTCCTAGGGGTGAAACTTCAATGAACTCAGACTAGGAAGTGCGTCTCCTATGAATGAACTATCAATTTAGGAAGTGAGTCTCCTGTGAATGAACTATCAATTTAGAAAGTGCGTCTCCTACAGGTGTAACTTTAATGACTCAAGCTAGGAAGTGCGTCTCCTATGAATGAGCTATCAATTTAGGAAGTGCGTCTCCTACAAGTGTAAATCAACTTAAGCTAGGAAGTGCGTCTCCTAAGGTGAAACTTCAATGGATCAGACTAGGAAGTGCGTCTCCTAGGGGTGAAAACTTTAGTGACTAAAACTAGGAAGTGTGTCTCCTATGAACGAATTCTCAATTTAGGAATTGCATCCCCTAAAATAAAATATAACCTGAAAAAGCCGAACTAGGAAGTGTGTCTCCTATGGGTGGAACTTTCATAACTCAAACTAAGAAGTGCATCTCCTATGAAGGAACTTCTCAATTTAGGAAGTGTGTCTCCTACGGGTGTAACTTCAATGACTCAAACTAGGAAGTGCAACTCTTATGAATGAAATATCAATTCAGGAAGTGTGTCTCTTACCATAAAATATGACTTGAAAAACTTAGACTAGGAAATGTGTCTCATAGGGGTAAAACCTCAGTGACTCAAACTCATATGATCCAAACCAGTAAGTGCATCTTCTAAGGGTAAAATCTCAGTTTAGGAAGTGTGTCTCCTATAACAACATATAACTTGAAAACCCAAACTAGGTAGTGTTTCTCCTTGGGGTGATGTGTGATATTTTCAATAGCCTTTGCGTAAGTAGAATTGGGGCATTACACCTGAAAATTTCAAGCTTCCCAGCTTTGATATGACCATAACTTCTGTCCCTGATCCAGTCAAAGCAAACTTGTAAGTTTAAACATGGTGGTTGGTTTGTGGCCTTGACTTTGCGGCGATTGCTCCTTCACTTGCCAATTATAACTTTGATTTCACCTTGAAATACATTGCGTGCTAACCACTCACAGAAAATATCTCTTCTCCGTCCAGACCCAATACCCTTTATCTGTTGCATTCCTTATGAACTGACATTTAACAAACCTTTTTATTTCACATGAATCCCAAAGCGTGTCAATTGCCACCCACTCAGTGTGTATGTATTTCTTTCTTGAGTTAGACCACTGGCCTCAGCCTTGAGGTCTATTGTTCCTTCACTTGCCATGATAACTTTGATTTTTGCTCGGAAGACCTTGCTCGTCATTGGTTGACCACTTTCTCTATCAACCTCATCATAGAGAATACCTTTGATCTGTTCACCCAACATCCTCTATCAGTTGCATTGTTCATGAATTGATATATACCAAACCTTTGTATTTCACATGAATCCCAAAGCATATTGATTGTTACCAACTCAGTGCGCACGTTGTTCTTTCCTGACTTGTGCCACTTTGATATGCCAACCAGATCTCGTTTTGTGCAATTGGAAAGCTGGTGGCAAATTTTGAAGTCATTTCTCACTTGTTCTGACCAAACAGACTCAAGAACATGAAGTAAACAAGACAAAAGCAACAGAGTAAAGGACAATGGAAAGTGATGATTCCTAACAAGAAATCTACAAAGTATAAACCTATCAGATATGGATACCAACTCTAATGACCATGACATGCACCTATGGCCTATTCTATCAAGCACGTCTGATGCTCAACTCTTGTTATACCCCTAAACCGTGAAACTGGGCTTCAATGCTTCAATTATCTAATCTAATTCACTATCTTTATTCGACTTGTAGTGCCCGAAGGGTTTTCACCATCAAGCCTATATCATTTTGGTCTTTCTCTCAACTCACCGTCGCCTTGTGGAGCCCGCGAAGGTTTTCACCAATAAGACTGTCATTTTTTATTTCTCTTAGCTTTCATCGCCGTGCGGTACCCATGAGGGCTTTCATCAATAAGACTTTATGATTTTTCATTTTCCTTGTTTGGACCGGAGCGTTGCCCCTGATGTGGTTCACCTCTACTTACTTGACTTGGCATCTCTTAAAGACTGATCGGAAGGTCTTTCTTTGGACCGTAATATGGGCTTTTAGATAGGGTGGGAAAGAAAGGGTATCATGAAGGCTCAAAGCAACTTGAATGGGTTCAAACTTACAACTTTTGGAATCAGGTCTTTTACATAATCACAACTTCTGCCCCAGTTTTTTCGCCTGGGGGCTTTTGGATTTTTATTTTCATGGGACTGAACCATGAGGCTACCTACGTATCCTTTAAAGGAATCAGGTCGAACGTAGTTCAAACAAAATTCCTTATTGTTATAGTTTTTCTTTTCAATTATCATTATTTTTCTTTTGTGTTTTTTTAACTGAGCTTTCACGCTTGTGTTTCTAATCTTTGCTACTGATTTCGAAAGAGGGTTATGAAAGAAAACAAGTAAGGCTCAAAAGGGGTAACGAAGGATAAAGTGTTTAGGTAGCAGAACGAAATGTCTTCGTCATTCCAATCTTCAGAACATGCCAAGCACAAACAACATGATTAAACAAACATTTGTAACATCTTCTGATCTAGACTTGATAGCTATATTCATACATTTGCTTTCTTCATCTGTTAAAAACACCATTGGGCAACATTCTCATTACCATGAACGACCCCTGTCAATTTGGCCAACTTGCTTTTACAGTTTCTTGATGTTTTATCTGCCCCAGTTCCACATGGTTCAGACTTCAAATAATCTCAAACTATTCCTATTTCCCTTAAGTGTCGCGATCATCTCCGAATGGCTTTATGATTAACTTTTAAGATTAAGCCTAGAACTGTACGCGCATGTCATGTCACAAGACTTGACAGTAAAAGAACTATAAAAAGGAGATGACTAAATAAAAGAAAATGTCTATAAATAATAGAAAACAGGACATTGCATTAGTCGACGAAACAACTCGAACAACAAGAAAAACAAACTAAACTGGGGTTACAACCCTTAGAACAAACCTAGACAACAATATGTAGATATGTGATTTTTGACCCTCCCTAAGAATTTTTACATTTTTAGCGTAAATATTTAATTTAGGCCTAATATAGCTATTTCAGCTAATTTTGGCTCTTTTACTTTATTTTCACCTTAAAATAAAAAATTACAAACAAAAAAAAAAGATATATAAATTTTAGTTTACGTATTTCTCGTAAACTTGAAAAATACAAAAAAATAGTACCTTATTTTTTATCTTTATATAATTTCGAAAATTACAAAAAAATAGTTTTATTAATATTTTGTAGTCATTTTAATCTTTTAAAAATACAAAAATAGTACTTTATATTTTTATCTTTATATAAAACGAAAATTATAAAAAAAAAAATCATTTTGTTTTAATTGTTAGTCTCATTTTAATACTTATTTTGCTTACGTATGATTAATTAAATAACATCGTGTTCTTATTCTTGGTTCTGGGCAAAGAATAATATTTGGGTTCAGACTACCCATTTTTAGGCCTAATTTTCGGACCTACCCATAATAATCCGAGCCCACCACACGTGGGGGACACGGACAGAGCACGAGAAAAGACCCATCACTCTTGGACCCATAACCCACGTAAGACCCTCTCTCATTTTTTTTAAAAACTCACGGATGTATACACAAGAGGAGAGGGATAATAGAGAGAAGCCTACACTTATACGTTGAAGAGAGAACATCTGCTGGAGGAAAAGGAACTAACCAAAAACCTTAAGAAAAAACCCTACAAGACCACAAGCAGCCGCCACCCTAGCACCACCCCTTCCCCGTCGTTGACCACCTGCTGGACCAGCTCCACCACGTCACCAGCAGCCCGCCAACCAGTCCACCACCAACGAACCACCATCTCTTTCGCTGCTTGACCTGTCCAAACGACCCACAACTTCATCGTCAAACCACCTAATTTCCATCACCACCCTCATGACCAGCGTCCCAGCTCGTCGAACCAGCAGCTGCCCGTCTCCGACCAGTCCACCTCCCAGACTAGTAGCGACGGACCGCAGCTTCGCTAGTGAACTCCGTTCGTCACCACCCTCGCGAACAACCAGCTTCTGCTTCGTCTTCTGCTTCGTTCCCATAACGACCCTCCATTTCCTTCTTTTTCAACTCGAAAGACCCTTCAACCAGCGCATCCTGTAACACCACGAACAGCCCGTCAAGGGCATTGAGAGAGAAGGTGAGCGTCGAGGTCGTTGACAGTCTTGGTTCGAGTTTTCCGTTTCCGGTCAGAGGTTCATCAAGGTCCAGCATGTCGAGCTTTTATTCGGCATCGAACAAGGTACGTTAATGTTTCCATATTGGATTTACACTTCGGTAAGTTTGGAAAGCTTTGGTATATTGTAGCTGAGCAATATTCTGCATTTGTGTATGAGAATTTAAATATTGAAGTCTACTTATTTATGATTTATTACATGTGTTTGAAAAGCAAAGCTTCATTTTGTTACTTGATCCTAAATTTACTGAGATTAACTTTTGTATTAACTTAACAAACAATTGATTAAAAAGTTTGTAATTTTATAATAATGGCAATAGTATACATAAGAATTTTGAGCTAATGGATTGCTCTTTATCTTTGGAATCTCGACTTTGACGGGTTGGAATGTTGGATTAGTATTGGCACTATTTGGAATGTGAAATTGGTTATTTTAATTGAAATTTAGTTGTTACAGTATTTCATTCTTATGGTTATAGTATTTTAGAAATTGGGGAGTGCCATTTAGCGAAGGTCCATGGTCCTCGCAAAGTAGAAAATCGTAGTTGCCTTAGGTTCGCCCTTTTAAATAATAAAAATGGGACGAGCCTCGGCAAATAAAACGTACAACTGTGGGGCCCTCATAAATGGATATATTAAAAATACTTAGACTTCGGGATGGGCCGTTTAGCAAATTTCATGTCCTTCCCCAAAATAATAATGCGTTAGACTCTTTAGGCGTGTATTTCAATAACATTACCTCCCTAAACTCGGGTGTACATTTATGTGAACCAAATCCAAATCTCAACGAATTTGAAATGTGTCGATAATCAAGGGTACATTGATTGTGACGTGGTTCGATATGCATTTCCATGACGTTGTAATTCTTTTAAAAATAATGAATGAGACGAGTCTGGACAAACAAAAATACCTAAACTGCGGGGCCCTCTATACACGTTTTTACTTAGACTTCAGGATGGACCGTTTAGCAAAATTTCACGACCATACACAAAATAATGGTACGCTAGTCGCTCTAGGCGCGCCTTTAATAAATTACTTTCTTAAATTCAGGTGCACACTTATGTGACCCAAATCAAAATCTCAACGGAGTCAAAATGTGTCGATAACCACGGGTACATTGATGTGACGTTGTTCGCGATACGCTTTCACAACGTTGCAATTCTCTGTTAAAATAATAACAATAATAATAAAAGCGGTGAAGAGTTAAAATTTGCATATAGGTTAAAGCATGTTATAAAATCAGATAATTAAGCCAAATATAACAGTTAAGTGACCGTGCTAGAACCACAGAAGTCGGAAATGCCTAATACCTTCTCCCGGGTTAACAGAATTCCTTATCCGGATTTCTAGTTCGTAGATTGTAATATAGAGTCAACTTTTTCCTCGATTCTGGATTCAAACCGGTGACTTGGGACACCATAAATCTCTCAAGTGGTGACTCTGAATCTTTAATAATAAATCCCGTTTCGATTGTCCTTTAATTGGAAAAACTCCCTCTACTACATCCCTTCGCGTGGTGCGGTAGCGCAAAAAGGAGGTGTGACAGCTCTGGCGACTCTGCTGGGGACAATACCCAGAACCACTGGTTCAGGGTTAGAAATTCGAGCTTGTGATAAATTGTTGTATTTTGGCTTTATTATCTGATATTTTCATATGATCTGTGCTTAATATGTAAAATGATGCTTATTACCGCTTTGATATTATTTGACTGTACATATAAACTGTGCCGAAACCTTTATCTTCTCACCTCCGGGGATGTGCTCACTGGTTGAGACTCCCTATTCTGTTAGTGTCATACCTTGAAATAAGAAAAGGGCTCGGACAAGTTACAAAGCCGGATGATCTCGCGGGTCCCCGGTACGTAGCCCCCTCCCCGACTCGAGTTGTCCGCTCGGGTACGCTGTCTAGAACACGTACCCAGGTTTTTAACCTAGAATAACTTGACATCATGCCGGATCCCTAGTAAGAACGCTTATTTCCATCATGTGCATTTGACTTAGGGGACTCAACACAGGGGTTGGGTCCGTCTAGGACATGTAACCTGAAATGAAAAAGACCATCTTGATGCATCCTATGTGCTACATATTGCATTTATTCGAGGAAAAAATGGTCATTTAGCTTCATTTGTGGCGTTATTTTAATAAAAAACATGGGTCAAAAAGAATAATTATGGCACGTCTGGTTATGCTAATCACGTTAAATAAGAAGGCTGCACGTTCTTTTAGATAAGCATGATATTATTTTAATCAAAGGCATGGGGAACAATTATGGAATCCAAGAAGTCTTGGAATTCCCCCATGTCCCCCATGCTTCTTTTTTGGGAAAAGCACATCGGGAACATTTGTGGAATCCTAGAAGTCTTGGAATACCCTATGTCTCCCATGCCACATTTTGAAAATAAAAAAAGAAGCATGAAAATTCAAAAAGATTTTGTACTTTGTCATCATTTTCCATAAATCAGAAAATCAAAAAAAAAAAAAAATTCAAAAAGATTTTGTATGTTTCATCCATTTTCAAGAAAAAAACAAAAAATATATGTTTCTCTAAGTTAGTTGTTCTCGCCCGTATCAAATTGGCAGAACTACGCTGGTTTGATTTTCGCCGGATGTGAGATACGTAGGTAACCCTAATCGGGTCCAACCTCCCCTTTTTTGCAAAACAAATAGCCAAAAAATGTCAAAATCTAATTTTGTTATAAATAAGTCTGGTGATGCCGTCCTTATCAAATATAGCCGAATGTTCCCGAGAGGAACGCCGGAAGGCTAACTTTGCATGAATGACCGCTTTGGGTCAGGTTTTGAATTTTGACCCACACAACCTTAAAATCATTATCCCCGAGGTGCTACAAGGTCGTGTTTGCAATACCGGGTCATTTATTTTAATTTAGAACACAAGAAAAAGAGTCTTGAATAAATTAGGTGATGTCGTTTTGTCAAAAATAGCCGAATGCTCCCGAAAGGGACGCCAGAAGGCTGACTTTGCATAAACAACCACTTTTGGATCATTTTTAGTTTTTTGCCGGTTGACCTACACAGCCTTAAAATCTTCGTCCCCGAGGCACTGGAAGGCCGTGTTTGCAATATCGGATTTTATTTTGAAAAATAAGAAAAAAAAGAGTCTTACGTAAGTCTGGTAATGCCGTTTTATCAAAAATCGCCGAATGTTCCCGAAAGGGACGCCGGAAGGCTGAATTTGCATAAACAGCCACCCTTGGTCATTTTAATGTTTTTGACTGGTTAGCCCACATAACCTTAAAATCTTCGTTCCCGAGGTGCTGAAAGGTCGTGTTTGCAAAACCATGTCTTTTATTTTTAATTTGAAAAAAAAAAGTCAAGGGGCAAGTGAATACCATTTGGAATTTTGGTCAAAATAAAGACGAGCCAGCTTCGGCAATGTGTTAAACCGTTTTTGGCGGGATAGCCTTAGAGTATCTATCAGTTGTCGAAAGGCTATTTTCGTAAAAGAACGGACAAGTTTGTAAAATAATCCTTCCCGGCCTCAAAATTCATTTGAAATTGAGAAGGGTCCATGTTTGCAAAAATAGCCATTTGGTTAAAATTGGCATATAGGGGAAGTAATCTGTCAGTCTGTTTTTTTATTTATTTTATATTTTTTTTATTAGAGTATGTGGGTCGTTTACTGTTCAAGTTTCTATCTTGTCTTTCACCAGAGTTTGTTGGTTCGGTCTAAGTTTGTCAGTTTTTTTAATCATTGTAATCCAAGTGTGTTTTACTGTGAAAAATTGAAAATTCCAAAATATGTTTTATTGTCTTTTTTTGTTTTTACCTGGCATTGGCCCGAACTACGCACGGTCTGATTCATGCGGGGTCATGATATGTAGGCAATCTCCATAAGATTCGACCACAACAAAAAAAGAAATGAAAAAATGAAAAAAGAAGAAGAAAAAAAAAATGTCGATAATAATAAGGACCTACTGAGTCCATTCTAACATGTTTTGTTTTGAATTGTTGAGAAAATTGAGGTTGTTGGTTTGTGGTGAGCCGGAAACACAAGATCCAGGAAAACCTGATTGTGATCCAAGATAGTGACACCCAGAATATCGCACAGAATTTTTTACCTGCACATCATGATGCACACTTTGTAGGGATGAGGCCTGATGACACGGAGTATGAGAATCCTCTCGGGAACCTTCTAACTGAAGATAATGATGTTGAAATTGGAGAAGGCTCTACCGAATCTGATGAGCAAAGTTATGGCTAAGATGTCATGCTTGGTAATTGGGAAGACTCTCCATTTCTTGGTCAATCAGAGTGGAGTTTTTGGTGGCTTACTTTGTTGTCATTTCTGTTGTCCAGGTTATTTCAGGGTTGTAGTCTAGATATTGTCTTATAAATAAAACCCTTCTATCATTTTGTTTTATCTAGTCCTTTCGGTCATAGTACCTCATTTAATGTTGTCTAGGTTTGTCCTAAGGGTTGTAACCCTATTTTAGTTTGTTTGTTTTGTTGTTCGAATTGTTGTTTCGTCAGTTAATGCAATGTACTATTTTCTATTATTTCTAGACATTTTCTTTTGTTTTGTCTTTCCTCTTTATAGTCCCTTTTCTGTCAACACTAGTGACATAACATGCGCGCATAATTTGGGCCTAATCGTAAAAGTTAATCACAAAACCATTGAGAGGTGATCGGGATATTAAAGGAAATAAGAACATTTGGAGGCCTGATCCATGTGAAACTGGGGCAAGTAAAAAGAAAACCGTTAAAGGCAAGTTGGCCATGTTGACATGGGGGTCGTTCGTGGTAATCAAAATGAGAATGTTGCCCAATAGCGCTTTAAAAAATATGGCGAATGTTAATCGTGTTGTTTGCAATTGACATGTTTTGAAGATTGGAATGACGGAGGCATTTTGTTCTGCTATCTAAACACCTTATCTTTCGTTAACCCTTTGAGCCTTATTTGATTTCTTTCATACCTGTCCTTCGGAATCGATAGCAAAGGGTGGAAACACAAACAGGGAAGATAAAGAATAAAAAGAAGATAACAACAAAAACAACAAAAAGAAAAAAAATAGAGAAAAAGAAAAACAACAAAAACCACAAAAGATAAAGAAGAATAACTGGAAAGAAAAACTAGAACAACGAGGAAGTGGGAACTACGTTTGACCTGATTCCTCAAATAGGATACGTAGGCGCTTCACAGCTCGGTCATGGTGTAATATAAAAATTAAAAATCCCCAAGCAAGAAACTGGGGTAAAAAAAATTGTGTTTATTATAAATAAATCTATGTCCGAAGGTTGTAAATTTTAAACCCAAATTTATTTGTTTTGAGCCTTCAAATACCCTTTCTTTCTAGCCTTATCCAAATCCCACATTATGGTCCAAAGAAAGACCTTTTGGCCAGTCTTCAAAAGATGCCAAGTCAGGCAAAGGGAAGTCAAGCATAACACTCTGATCCCCAGCAGAAAAGACTCTGATCCCATCAGAAAAGAAATATGAGAGAGTCTTAGCGGTAACACCCCAATCCCCAGCTGAAAGGTAATATAAACGAGAAAGTCTTGTTGGTGAAAACCTTTACAGGCACCATGAGGCGATTGTAAGCTGAGAGAAACTGAAATGAGAGAGGCTTAATAGTGAAAATCTTCAGGCACCACAAGTCGAATAAGAATTGAGAATCAGGTGAAAATCCCCAGACGAAGGTTGTGAAAGGCAAATTAATGATGGAGGATAGCTATATGTGCATGTCATGGCCATTAGAGTTAGTATCCGCGTTTAATAAGTTTTAATTTTATAACTTTTTAGAGAGTCATCCTCTTTCTTTATCTTTTATTCTGTTCCTTTTATCTTTCTCCTTTCATAAAAAATTCCCTAATAGAGTCTGTTTGTGAGAAATGACTTCAGAATCTGCCATCAGCTTTCCAATTATGCATGACGAGATCTGACTAGTGCATTCAAGTGGTATGAGTCGGGAAGGAACAAGCGCAAGGCCAGTGTCAAGAAGGACATTCCCCAGCAAGAGGAGATTGGCAAAGAGATGGATCAGTATCAAGAATGATATCCCCAGCAGAAAAGGTATCTCCAGTGACAAGGATGAACGAAGGAAGTGGTTCATCTGTAAAACATGCAAGATCCTCATGCGGAACCAGCAGTCATAGAAAAGATACGGGGTCAGATAAGAGGATAAGAGTGGAAAATAATGGGGAGAGGTTTGTGAATAATGAGTCGTCAAGAAGGTAGAAAATTATCGACCGAAGTTTCAAGATGGCCAGACGACGCAAGGCAGGGCAAGTCGTGCTAAGACCAGCAAATAATATCATCCCCAGCAGGTTTTGGTAGTGTAATGGAATGCAGATCAGGGAAGGAGAGAAGGAGAACCATCCCCAGCAGGAGCATCACAACCAACCACCGCATTTTAAACTAACAAAATTTCTTTGATTTGAGGCAGGAAAAAGGAAATGGCATTGATGGAAAGGCATGCCACGTAGAAGATTATCAAACTCGGGCAGAAAATTTTCCTTTCGTTTGGAAAATTTTCTAGAAGTCAGGTATCCACTTGGGGAAGAAGAAAGATAACACCAATTTTAAGGGAAATGGTCTTTGAACCAGTATTATCCCCAGCGGTGTTGAAAGAAAGAAAATAACAAATTTTAATGAAAGGAGTTGTACCCCCAGCGGACAGAACAAAACGGACGAAACTGGTATTCAGAAAGAGCAAAAGCCAGTGTCATACCCAGCAGCTTCCAGAAGAATGAACCACCGATTTTGAAGGAATAAAATCCCCCCAGCAGTGTTATCCTCAACAACGTTATCCCCAGCTGATAACACCTTTATCCCCAGCAATGTTGAGAGAAAATAAAAGAAAGTAATTTTGAAAAAAAAGGAGAAAAGAAAAAAAAAAGAGATTCCTCCCAGCAGTATTATCCCCAGAAGGTAAGTAATTATTCCCCAGCAATATTACCCCCAGCAGTTTCGAGGGAAGAAAACATGAGTTTTTAGGGAAGTAGTTCTAAAAGAAGATACTCCAAGTAGGAGGAAATGGTTTAGGAGGTATTGAAGGACAATAGTAATAGAATGCAGATAAGTTAAATTGTTGAAGTCGGGAGCCAGCCCGTAGAATGGAGGTGTTATCTTTTAAGTTGTTGTAGTTGGGAGCCCGCCCGTAGAACGGAGGCATTACCTTTTTATTTTTGTTGAAGTCATGTTCTCATTTGAGGAAGAAGGAAGATAACAAAAGTTCTAAGGGAATGAGGAAAGCATCCCCAGCAAGAAGGTCGCAACCGACCATCATTTTCAAAAACTGACAAATTTTTCTTTGTATGTAACAGGAACAAAGCAGTGCAAAGTTTCTCCTAAGATTAAAAATCTTAGTCTGATGAATTGTTTCTCCTAATATGAAAAATCTTAGTCTGATGAATTGTTTATCCCAAGATGAAAAAATCTTAGTCTGATTAATTGTTTCTCCTAAGAAGAAAGAATCTTAGTCTGATGAATTGTTTCTCCTAAGATGAAAAATCTTAGTCTGATGAATTGTTTCTCCTAAGATGAAAAATCTTAGTCTGATGAATTGTTTCTCCTAAGATGAAAAAATCTTAGCCTGATGAATTATTTCTCCTAAGATGAAAAAATCTTAGTCTGATGAATTGTTTCTCCTATGATGAAAAATCTTAGTCTGATGAATTGTTTTTCCTAAGATAAAAAGAATCTTAGTCTGATTAATTTTTTTCGAGTTAATAAGAAGTCAGTTGGAAAGACTTAGAAAGATAACAACAAAGAAGTAAAGGCAACACCCGGAAAGACCCAGATAGATAACAAAAAGGGAAGGCAAGAATAAGAAATGAAAGCAATAGGTAGAAAGTTACAGATAAGGCAACAAGTAGAAGGTTTTAGATAAAAACAACAAGAAGAAGGAAGCAACAATTGGAAGGTTTAAAGTAAAACAACAAAAATAGACCTAGTCTGACGAATTATCTTCTTGCGTCAAAATCTTTGTCTGATGAATCTTTCACCTAAGATATCAAAATCTTAGTCTGATGAATCTTTCTCTTGAGATCACATAAATTTAGACCTAGTCTGATGAATTATCTCCTAGCGTCAAAATCTTAGTCTGATGAATCTTTCTCCTA
>MU705815.1:14123-24957 GCA_026770625.1 Nicotiana glauca
AAGATGACCGACCAGGGGTATAACTGACATTTCACATATCATTTATCATTTTGCTCAGTTATGTGCTTTTAACATGCTCATTCTAGGTATGCTATTTCATCATAACACACCAATTCTAGAAGCATCACTCTTTCAAAAATAATTTTGCTCTATTCATCTTATATATGTCTACTATGATTTCAATTTTCTGGTACGATTCTCTCTCAATTCTTGCTCAAATCTTCTTTTTTTTTTCTTTGCTATCTTCTTTTCTTTCTTTTCTTTTTTGAGATCTCTTAACAGTTACCAATTTCATGGAGGAATTTTCTTGGTTGTTGTTTTATGGAGAAGAACAAACCATCAACACCTCTGTTAATTGCTTAATGATGGAATGAATTTTGATATAACTATTTGGACTTACAGTTGCTCTGCTGGATATATTTATGACTTACAGGTAAGTGTTCCCTATTTGGAAAATTTTTGTTTTTCTCTTCGAATTCCATAGATTATATTTGCACCGCTAATTGCAATAGAAGTTTTCGATGTTTATCTTGTGTATTTAGCTCTTTTCTTAACTGATTCTACTTATTCATATTTTATTTTGAATATCTGGTGCCAAATTTTTTGGTTTTGTCCAGACGGCCTCAAAGATGTTCTTTGAGAGATCGCAATCTGAGTGATCTACAATGAGGTAATGTTCGTGAGATTTTTTCCCTTTTATTCTTCGTCCTCCATCACCGTTGGCCTCAAAGGAAAAAATAAAATTTATTAAAGGAAATTGTAGTATTTCTTGAGCCTTAATCTCTTTTTTAAACTGATTTTGCACGTGCTTATGCTCATTGACTATTTTGTGTCAATTTGTTAGAAATCAATGGTACTAAAGGAACTTAATGGGAATAGTAAAAGGTCGTGTGTACTAAACTCTCAAAGGTCGGTAATGCATTTATGTTCTGTCAATTATTCTGATTACTTTTTATGGTAATGTCTTCTTTGTTTTTCTGAGCAGAGATTGACACTTTGAACTATATCATTTTGTGGCATATTATTGTCAATAAATATAATGCACTACATAATAATATGAATTTAAAATTGTTATTTATTTTTGCTCAATTTAAATATGTCAAAGTTTAATCAATCCTCTCTTATTTTAATAAAAAAAATAAAGTTATACTCTTTGAATTGAATTTTTACTGTGGATGGAGGAATTAATTACTTAAATGATCGGCTATGTTCGGGAAATAATGTACCAAATTCACTTTTATATTTTATGAGAGATTTATTTTTCATATTTTGCTTGTTCACTAAAAGCACATCAATAGCATAGTTGTGAACTTCTGATCCTTACATATATCAATAACTAACTGATCACACGGATTATGACAAGATGGTTGAAGAAGCTATGATGTACTGCACCAAAGTTTCATGAAGTCTTCCTTGAAAATGAATTTGTTGGATCATAACAAGAAATCCAACGAATCATCGCATATATGCTCTATCATTAATCTCAAAGGCCAAAGATGAGATTACAGATTGAACTTTGGTATCAAACAAAACTAACATGTACTTATTTTGAGCTCGAAATTTATAAGCACTAAATTTGACGAGCACACAAGATAAACAGAATAAGGTCCTCGAGAATTCTAGGAGTTAACAAATATTGATTAGCAAAATTGTTTATAGCCACAGCATACAATTATAATATTGGGTAGTAGATTATTACATAGTGTATGATAATTGATATGAGGTTGTTTTTATATGTTCATTTAAGTTTAAGAGATGTAGTAGTGCAAGAGATATATATTTTTTTCCATCTTTTTCCTGTAACTTTCTCCAAAGAGCTAAAATAAATGCATGGCCTGTCAAAAAGGTGGAAGCTCTATTAGAAGTTGCAACGAAATCTGAAATGAGACCACCAACTCTAGACATTTTTTCATCTTAACTCATGCTTATTAGCCGTTAATGTTAGTTTAAACTTGCTACTCTTGAAAGAGGTTATGATTTCGCCGATTTGCAGCGTGATGTTTTTTTTTTTTTTTTATGTTATGCTAATTGTTATACTCTGTCGTCCTAGGCGCAATTGATATTCTATAATAAATCGATGTTCAAGTGAAAATTAAGCTTATGTTAGTTGTTTGGTTGTCTTCGATATGATCCTTATGTGTTCAATAATATGCTATAAAGAAGGAAATGGGATAGCATGACCATCACTAATGTGCTCAATTAATATATAAAGATCAAATTGTTCTATACAAAGCAATGTTTCAGTTATATGTCTACTTTAAAGTGGTTTTAAATATGCAAACTTGTGCGTAGCAGATTCTTACGCTTTTTCTGCAGCTCTTAAAGAAACCAAAGACGATGTTTCAGATATTACCATGATATTGACCTTCCATTGCTTACATCACATCCTTTAGAATGCTTATGTTTCTTTCCATTAACAACTTTAGATTTTATTTATTTATTATTATTTTTATTATTAAGATCTACTAATTTACGGATTATTATTTCCTATATTAGGTAGATGAATGTTGGATTAATTTCACAAGCTATTAGTGGTTCCAAGAGATAATCTCAGTTATCATAGATATGTCAAACCCACAAATTGTATTCCCTCTGCTTCTGGTGCTTAACCACTCAAAGCTGATTGAAACTTTCATTTTTATATTTCTTCTTTCAAGCTACGGAAGTACAATCCTTTTTTTCCGATTTGTTCTTAAAAGTTCTTATTGCTTTCAGTGTAATGGCAGTAAGAAGAGAGCAAGAAGGGTACAACTTCCAATTTATAGCAAGAAGTGCCAAAAGCATCAGATCCACATGTGAGATGTCTTTTTTACCAATTAAAGAGGTTTATCTGTGTATCTACTCTTTTACTTATATATGATATGAGATTTTAATTTAATTTTTGTCTGTTTGGTGTATATATTGTTCTACCGGAAGATCTGAAAATATTATAATGAGTTATTTTTATCTTTGTCGAGTATTTTTATTATTATCACTTGACAGAGACTCTTCACATGATTGCATTCACTTGCATCATTTAGATCTTCAAATTCAATTTGAACAACAATTTGAGATAAGCGGGTATAAATATGCTTTTTGAGTGGTTCAAACAAGTTCCACCTTGAGACACTATGAAACAGTCATAGATGAAACACCAATTGTAAGCAATGACAAATAACATGGACATTTAAAGGCAATATTTGTTCGAGTTTATGGTGCTGGCCAAAATATTATGATATCTTATTCATGAGTAGTTTCACAATGAAAAGGTTATATTACTTGATATATGTTAAATGTTTCATAAGTTGATCTCTGCATGCAGCCAATAAAGTATGGTTGTAGTTGTTGTTTGTCTTCAAAATAAAAGTCCAGTACTGAGTCACTTTGATTATGTTATTGGCTAATGTATATGGTGATTGCACATTAAGATAATTATTACTTCACATTATAATTCTTGAAGCTCAAAGCCAAATGAAGTCACTACTTTAATTGACTTTCCTTATTCCAATGTCTAACTTAGATTCTTACGATGGACTTGAAAATTTTGTTCTGTGGCACAAGATCTGTCATAAAAATTTGAATAAGTGTTCCACTTATGTGATTTCCTACTTTTTGTGTGTTATTTAATTATTAAGTTTTTTCAATGGAGACCAATTTATTGTATATGTGTTAGAACATATCAGTACCACAATTGAGACTCTAATTTGCATTTTCACCTTCTCTTTTATAATAACGTTTGTGATGCTTCTCAGCAGTTTGTAAGTTATTTTTCAATGAAGACTTATAGGATTTAGCTTCTGTTGCTTGAAATTTTTTAAGATGTTAATGATAATACATTGTTGATATGCAGGACTTTGTGTGAATATACAATGATTGGAACAGATGCTAAAGGAGATTGGTTTGTTATGAAAACGAAAGATTTTCGACTTGGACGTTAACCGATTCAAAAGACCAATTCTTCCCAAGCTTTGCAATTTTTCAAACATTGTAGAAATGTTAAGTGCACTTTGACTCTCTGCCATTGTCCATTGTATCTAGATATCCTTTTTTTGTCTGAGCTAGATATTTGTTATTGTTCACTGTTTCAGATTGAATTCCTAAGCTTCAAGTATATGTGATGTAGCTTGGATGCTTGATTTCTGTGATTGCAAAGTAAAATATTTTGTTCTTTGTTCCTTAAGCATTGGACTTCTTTTGTTTTTGTAACTTAAATATTTGGAAGGTTTGATTTACAAGGCAGGTATTTTACTTTTTCAGTTTTTGTGTCTTCATATTTGAGACTTCTGAATTTACATTCCCTTGTAAATAAAAAATGTCTTACATTTGAGATTTATTTTACTGTCCAGGTATTCATACTTAGTTATTACTTTTTGTTATATTTACTTGACTTCCTTGCTACAAGAGTGGTGTTGGTTGAAAGCAATGACCAATTATAACAGAATATAAATCATCAATATTCTGAATTGTTGTCATTGCTTAAATTAATTGAAAAGTGAAAGAAGTATGATACCTAAAAATGTGAAATGTTGGGCCTGTGCTTTGCACAGGCTAAACCCGTCTAGTATATATATACCCGTCTAGTGTATATATATATATATATATATATATATATATATATATATATATATATATATATATATATATATATATATATATATATATATATATATATATATATATACACACACACATATACATACATATGTTCCACTATCACTAGAAGACAAAGCTAGCTAACCACTATAGGGGACCCAAAAGTCATACTAAGGGCTAATTACATGGGCCCAATTGCAACATATAAAATTATGAAATAAACTGTAAGGGAGGACTAAAGTGTCACAACCCAAAAGCTATAAATCCTCGTCTATTAATTGACTCTAATGGCTAGGTACAATTACATAAACTCAACGTACAACCCTACTAAGCTTCCTCATTTTTACTGTGCATCAGTTCTCCCATGTTGAAATCTTCCTTGTCCTCAAGGAAAAAAAGATGGGAAACGTATCTTCAATGCTGAATAGTCTTCCCATGTTGCCAATTCTGATGGTAGCTCCTTCTATTTAACCAACACTTGAGCCACTGCCTTGCTTCCTTTTTGAATCAGTCTTCTCTCTATTATTTCCTCTGGTTGTGGACAATAAGGATTAGATAGCTCGATAACAGGAGGGCGTGTTATAGTAAAAGGTAACCCATAGCAAGCCTTAAGCTGGGAAACATGAAAAGTTGGGTGCAACAAGAGCTGGGCAGGAAGTGACAATTTGTATGCCACTGATCCTATCTTCTGTAACACTTGGTAAGGGCCATAGTACCTTGATGAGAGCTTAGTAAAATGCCTGCCTGACATGGATGGATTTTGAGGTAAATCCAATCTCCCTCCTTGAACTGTCTGTCAGATCTATGTTTATTGGCACGTTCTTCCATCCTCTGTTGAGCTCTTTTGAGATGGTATTTCGGCAATTGTGTCTTAAATTCTCTAGTCAATAGGCTTCTGTCCACTTCCTCTACTTGAGAATCCCCAACCATGTAGGATAGGTGTAATGGAGGTGGTTGTCCATACAAAGCCTCATATGGTGTGCTTTGCATGGAGGTGTGGAAGGTTGTATTGTACCACCAGTCCACCACTCTGCAGCTGCTAAGAATTGAGACCAGTCTGATTGTGAATCTGAGCAGAAGCACCTTAGATATGTCTCCAAACACCTGTTCACTACCTCTGTATGTCCATCAGTTTGAGTATGATAGGCAGTAGAGGTGTTGAGGGTTACTCCCATCATAGAGAACTGTTCTTGCCAAACCTTACTTGTAAAAATGGGATCCCCATCACTAATGATATTCTCAGGTACTCCATGCAACTTGTATATGTTTTCCATAAAGAGTTTTGCAACATCATGGGAAGAATAAGGATGAGAAAGGGCTATGAAATGAGCATACTTGGTTAGTCTGTCCACCACTACCCAAATCACTGTTTTTCCTTTGATTTAGGCAAGCCATCTATGAAATTCATGCTAATAGTGCTCCAGGCTGCCACTGGTATTTTGAGTGGCTGCAGTAATCTAGGATAAGGAAAATTGTCATACTTGTACCTCTGACAAGCATTATATGCCTTGACCAATTCTTTAACTTCCTATCTCATGTTCTTCCAATAGAAGAGTGCAACTACCTTTTTGTAGGTGTTCTCAATTCCAGAGTGCCCTCCTACTGTTGAGTTATGCCACAATGTTAGTATATCCTTCCTAAGTTGAAGATCAGGTCCAACTACTAGCTTCCCTTTTTTCCTGAGTTGGCCATGTATAAAAGTGTACCTCTTTGCATCTTCTCTTCCCTATTGTATTGATTGAATGATCACCTTCAATTCTTCATCCAGCTCCCAGCTTTGCATAATCATTTCTAGCAAGTCAGTCCTCACAATAGATAGGGTCATAGAAGCAAATTGGATTAGTGGAATTCTAAATAAGGCATTTGCTGCCTTGTTCTCCTTTCCCTTCTTATATTCTATTTCTAAGTCATATTGCATTAGTTTGGTGATCCATTTGAGGAGAGTACCACTATACCAGTGTGAAGCTTTTGTTCTACTAGAAACTTTAGGGCCCTCTAATCTATTTTAACAATGACGGGCCTAATTGTCAAATACTAAGACCATTTGTTGACTGCCATCACTAGTGCGAACAATTCCTTGTCATAAACAGATAAAGACTGATGCTGTGTGGATAGTTCCTTGCTGAGAAAGGTAATAAGATGTCCCTTCTGCATCAAAACAGCTCAAATGCCTACATTACAGGCATTAGTCTCAACCATAAAAGGCAATGAGAAGTCAGAGAAGGCTAGTACAGGGGATGTGGTGAGGGCAGCTTTAAGTTGGCTGAAAGCTCTTCTAGCTCATTCAGTCCATGTGAACCCATCTTTTTTAAGCATGTCAGTGAGAGGTTTGTTGATCACTCGATACCCTCTTATGAACCTCCTATAATACCCTGTTAACCCTATAAAACCTCTCAATTGTGCCACAGACTGAGGCTTAGGCCATGACTGAACAACTTCAATCTTCTTTGGATCAGTAGATGCCCCTTGAGCTGAGATGTAATGACCTAAGTATTCCACCCTTTTTGCAGCAAAGACATATTTGTTTTTCTTTGCCAACAGTCGATGTTGGAGTAATAAGCCAAAGACCCTTCTTAAGTGTTATAAATGCTCTTCCAAATTTTTGCTATAGACTAAGATATCATCAAAGAAGACCAATATAATTTTCTGAGACGTTCTTGGAAAATGTGGTTCATTAAGCCTTGAAAATTGGAAGGTGCATTTGTCAACCCAAAGGGCATGACCAGATATTCATAGTTCCCAGAATGAGTTTGAATGTTGTCTTCTGGACATCATTTGGTGCCATTCTAATATGATGATACCCTGCTCTTAGGTCTATTTTGGAATAATCTGCGACCCCCCAGTTCTTCTAGGAGTTCTTTAATGATGGGTGTAGGGAATTTGCCCTTAATGGTCACCTTGTTGAGGGCTCTGTAGTCAGCACTTAGCCTCCAAGACCCATCTTTCTTGCTTACTTGCACCACTGGGGAGGCATAGGGGCTGGAATTGTACTATATGATGCGTTGGTTCATCATTTCCCTCACCATTGTCTTAATGACATCCTTCTGTACTGGTGAGTATCTGTAAGGTCTGGAGTTAACTGGTAAACTGCCCTCCTTCAAAGGAATATGATGATCAAACACTCATCTTGAAGGAGGTAGCTGTGCAGACTCACCAAATATTCCTACATACTCATCAAGAACCAACTTAAGTTCCTCTGGTTCCTCACCTCTTTCAGGTTCTATCACTTCAACTTCCTTGCATTCTGCCTCTCTTACCTTAACCATGAAGAACTGTGATCCTTCAATGGTCATTTTGCTGATGGCTTTTGGTTGAACTGTTTTGAATTTAGCTTGAATCCCTTGCAAGGTGAGTAGTTGTCCCTTATACTCAAATTCAATCATAAGCTTTCTAAAAATTGAACTTGATGTCATCTAAAGGGTAGAGCCATTATATTCCTAGTACTATATCACTTTTGCCAATTGGAAATACTAGGAAGCTATCCTGGAACACAACCCCTTGCATTAACCATTTGAACCCTTTACAAATACTATCGGTAGGCACTTCTCTGCCATCGACAACCTGTACCAACTGAGGTTTAGTCTTGCTTATTTGGCATCCCAACCTTGATGTTTTTCCTTCATCTATGAAATTGTGTATAGAACCACAATCAATGAAGATTTCCAAAGGTTTTTGTTCTGTGAACCCTCTCAACCTCAAGGTTTGGTAACCTAAGATTCCATTTAAAGCCTGCAAGGATATAGCACATTTCTCAGGAATTTCTTTAGTTAAATCTTCTCCTTCCTCTTCTATTTGCTCCTCTTCCTCCTCCTCTACTGGCACCTCACTTGTTTCCAGCTCTAGTGAAAACAATTGCCTCTTAGCCTGGCATTTGTGACTAGGTACAAACTTCTCATCACAAAAGAAACACAATCCTTGAGCCCTCTTTTCCTCCATATCTGCTGGACTCAACCTCCTCCTTATGTTATTGTCAAACTTATTTGTAGCTGCTTCTTGAGTGCATTCAAGTTGTTCCTGGGCCAATTGTTTTGACCATGACTTATGTTTCCTCTATTCACAAATGACATTGAGTTTCCCATTTTTATGGCCTTACTCTGGACTGAAAAGTTGGATTCATGTAGTCTAGCCAACTAGAAAGCCTAGGGTAATGTACAAGGGTTCCCAATCCTCACAACATGACTAAGCTCTGGTTTTAGGTTGTTTAAGAATATGTTGATGGCATGTTCTACAGATATGTTGAGTCTAGTCATAACATTGGTAAAGGATCTTTGGTAATCCTTTACTGTCCCTGTGTGCTTAATGTTCATGATCTCAGCCATGGGATCAGTATATTCAACCCCAAAAGTATCACACAAGGCCCAAATGTATTCATCCCATATAGAAAGAGGTGACTCTCCCCTGCTCCTCATGTATCCCAAATGCCATTGAAGGGCATCACCTTCAAAGTGAAGATACACTAGCTTCATTTTCTGTTGGATGGTGACTTCTTCTTCAGCAAAGAACTGCTCCACCTTATACAACCAAGTTCTCAAGTCTTCACCATCAAATTTAGGGAATTCAACTTTGGTGTACTTAGTGAAGGGCAGGTTATGGTAGGTTACATTTTGGGTGTTTGGTTGGTTAACATACATGGGGTTGACTTGGTAAGGCACATGTACATGGGTAGGTTGAAGTTAGGACTGGATATAGGGTATTTGGTGGTATATGGATGGTGAAATACGTGTGGGTTGTGGGAAGTATGTTGGTGGGTAAGGGCCATATGACATTGGCATATTCTATGCAGAATAGTATAGTCTACTGGCACCATGAGGGGTGAGAAATGGTTGAGGTTGGGCAGTGGTAAATCTGGACTGACGAAAAAAACCTGGCTGTGTTGGTTGGGGTTGGAAATGGTTAAACTGAGGTATGGCAGCTCGACCTTGTCTCTTTCAGGTATTTTTTCGCCATGAATGGCCTCGTTCAACACTTACCTGATTTCATTCAAGGCTACTTGATAGATCTTAAATACTCTTGCCTTATATTTTGATGATCTAACAAACTTATTGATAAGAACTAGTTAGGGAACCTGACCTACTTGGGATTGCTGCAAACTTGAACTGATCCCAGCTAAGGATAAACTGCTACAGATTCAGAAGCTAGGAACCAATCAAGAACTTGGTGCTCATGTGGTTCCTATGTAGCAGTATAGAGTTATTTGGACACAGTTGGAACTGAAGTGACTGCTGGCACTGTTTCTGTCGCACTGTAATATACTGACAGCCCACTCATACTCTAACCAAATAAATTACTCACATCATGTCAAGAGATGTGATCGAGTTATACCAAAGGGGATTTTATACAAAACATCACAAATGGGTTTCAGTTTCATTCACTCAAGCATCAAAGCAAAAAACAGAAAAGATCATCTCTCAAGCTTGAAGAACAAGGTTGAACGCCACTACGGACTAGTTCCTAAACGATTGATTATTACTATCATAGTTGAGTTGTAACCTTGTTATTACACTTACAATATCTCCTAAATCTGTTACTTAGAAGTTTACTGATTAGGAATCCTCTTGTAAATCCTCAGACTCATTGAGTTTAGGTTGTGGCTAGATTTAGTCATAAAAAAAAGTCTTTGTAATCGTAAGGTTACAAAGTGGCTTGTGGTGAGAGCACCACAAGTTAGAAAAAGCCTTTGTAACTAGGATAGTCACAAAGTGGCTTGTAGTAAAGGTACCACAAGTTAGTTTGAAATCTTTGCAATCGCGAGTATTGTAAAGTGGCTTGTAATAGGTAATAGTACAAGTTAGTTAAGTTAAAAGCCTACAAGGTAGGTCGTAGTTTTTTTGATCCCCTTGTGCGAGATTTTTCCAGTAAAAATCTTCTGCCTCATTTACTTACTGTCTTACTAAGTGCTCCCAGCAAAAACTCGTAGAGGACCAGATACTTTAAGTTTTGGTGGACCCATACAAACTAACACTACTTATTGGTTTTTGCAAGACTGCTCATGGTCAGCTTCAAGCTGATCTTGCCTAGCCGCAAACCCTGTCATCTCTCTAGAGATTTGGTGTAACATTTTCATAACTTCAGTTATTTATGCCATTAATCCACAGAGCCGAGGTCGTGCTCTGATACCACTGTTGCAGCCGCAATGGAATAGTAAAGGAAAAGATAAAAAGCTAAGCAAAAAGGAATAAAATTAGGGTAAGAAAATAGTCTTTGATTGATAACCTCAGCTGCAGAGATACATACATACATACATATATATATATATATATAT
>MU705815.1:25092-37615 GCA_026770625.1 Nicotiana glauca
ATCACTAGAAGACAAAGCTAGCTAACCACTATAGGGGACCCAAAAGTCACACTAAGGGCTAATTACAGGGGCCCAATTACAAAAAACAAAAGTATAAAATAAACTATAAGGGAGGACTAAAGTGTCACAACCCAAAAGCTATAAATCCTTGTCTATTAACTGACTCTAACGGCTAAGTACAATTACGTAAACTCAACTTACAACTCTACTAAGCTTCCTCATTTTTACTGTGCATCAGTTCTCCCATGTTGAAATCTTCCTTGTCCTCAAGGAAGAAAAGATGGGAAACGTATCTTCAATACTGAATAGTCTTCCCATGTTTCCAATTCTGATGGTAGCTCCTTCTATTTAACCAAAACTTGAGCCACTGCCTTGCTTCCTTTTTGAATCAGTCTTCTCTCCATTATTTCCTCTGGTTGTGGACAATAAAAGACTAGAAAGCTCGATAACAAGAGGGTGTGTTATAGTAGAAGGTAACTCATGGCAAGCATTAAGCTAGGAAACATGAAAAGTTGGGTTCAACAAGAGCTGGGCAGGAAGTGACAATTTGTATGACACTGATCCTATCTTCTGTAACACTTGGTAAGAGCCGTAGTACCTTGCTGAGAGCTTAGTAAAATGCCTACCTGACATGGATAACTGCCTGTATGGTTGGATTTTGAGGTAAACCCAATCTCCCTCCTTGAACTGTCTGTCAGATCTATGTTTATTGGCATGTTCTTCCATCCTCTATTGAGCTCTTTTGAGATGGTATTTCAGCAATTGTGTCTTAAATTCTCTAGTCAATGGGCTTCTGTCCACTTCCTCTACTTGAGAATCCCCAGCCATGTAGGGTAAGTGTAATGGAGGTGGTTGTCCATACAAAGCCTTATATGGTGTACTTTGTATGGAGGTATGGAAGGTTGTATTGTACCACCAGTCCACCACTCTACAGCTGCTAAGAATTGGGACCAGTCTGATTGTAAATCTGAGCAGAAGCACCTTAGATATGTCTCCAAACACCTGTTCACTACCTCTGTCTGTCCATCAGTTTGAGGATGATAGGAAGTAGAGGTGTTGAGGGTTACTCCCATCATAGAGAACTGTTCTTGCCAAACCTTACTTGTAAAAATAGGATCCCTATCACTAATGATATTCTCAGGTACTCCATGCAACTTGTATATGTTTTCAGGAACTGTATATATATACATATATGTTCCACTATCACTAGAAGACAAAGCTAGCTAACCACTATAGGGGACCCAGAAGTCATACTAAGGGCTAATTACAGGGGCCCAATTGCAGCACATAAAAGTATGAAATAAACTATAAGGTAGGACTAAAGTGTCACAACCCAAAAGCTATAAACCTCGTCTATTAACTCACTCTAACGGCTAGGTACAATTATGCAAACTCAACGTACAACTCTATTAAGCTTCCTCATTTTTACTATGCATCATTCTGTTTCCTTACTAGAACACTCATTCAACTTTTCTTTTTCACCCGAGAGAAAAAAAATATTCACAATATTTATAGCCGGTTTGGCCAAGCTTCTTCCCAAAAGCCAAAAGTATTTTTTTCTTCAATTTCATGTGTTTGGCCAAGCTTTTTGGGGGGGAAGTGCTTTTAGCTAGAAACGAAAGCAATTTTGATGAAGTAGAAAAAGTAGCTTCTCCCCAAAAGGAAAAGCAGTTGTGACGATCCGACCCGTCGTCTCATGAGTTAACGCTTCGTTTTCCCCCATTTTTTACTTCTGTATGCTTCATTATCAGTGTCTTGCGTGATCGAGTTGGCTTGGATTGATTTTAGAAGGAAATGAGACACTTATAGCCCGTTTGGCCAAGCTGCAAAAATCAGCTTATTTTGAGAAGTGCTTTTCTCAAAAGTACTTTTGGTGAGAGGCAGTTTGTGTTTGGCTGATTAGTTTGAAAAATACTTTTGAGCAGCAATTAGTGTTTGGCCAAGCTTTAAAAAACTACTTCTAAGTGTATTTTTCTCAAAAGTGCTTCTCAAAAAAGTGCTTTTAGAGAGAAGCTACTTTTTTCTGCTTCTCCAAAACTGCTTCTGCTTCTCCTCAAAAGCACTTTTTTCCTTCCAAAAGCTTGGCCAAATATCTCAATTTTTGGCCAAAAGTGTTTTTGGCCCAAAAAAGCATATTTGGCCAAAAAGAAGCTTGGCCAAACAGGCTATTAGTCTCTTTAAGGAAGACTTAGTTTGGAAAAGTCAACCGGATGTTGACTTATGTGTTAGAGGGCTCGAATATAAATTATGATAATTCAGTTAGCTTCGGGGGATGATTTGTGACTTAGGAGTGTGCTCGGAAGTGATTTTGGAGGCCCGGTGTAGAATTAGGATTGAATTGACAAAGTTAGTATTTTGGCGATTTCCGGCTGATAGGTGAGATTTTGATCCGGGAGTCGGAATGGAATTCTGAGAGTTGTTGTATCTTCGTTAGGTGATTTGGGATATGTGTGCAAAATTTCAGGTCATTCGGACGTGGTTTAGTTGGGTTTTTGATCGAATGCATGTTTTGGAAGTTTAAAAGAACTTAGGCTTGAATTCGATAATTTTAGTGTTAGTTGATGTGTTTTGATGATTGGAGCAAGTTTGGATGATGCTTTAAGATATGTTGGTACTTTTGGTTGAGGTCCCCGGGGCCTCGGGGTGATTTCGAATGGCTAACGAGAATTTTTGAAATTGGAAAATGCTGCAGGAATGCAACAGTCAGTGCAGAGCAATTTTGCTCTATGCGATCGCATAACAAGGACTGCGATCGCATAGAAGGAACTATAGGGTTTGTTTGGTTGTGCTATGCGATCGCATGGGAAGTATTGCGATCGCACAATATTGTTTGGTAATGCACTGCGATTGCAGAGGGCCTGTTGTGATCGCATAGGGTAATTTGAGACCCTGGAAATTTTGTGTTATGCGATCGCAGGAGCTCGGATGCGATCGCATAAGGTTAACTACAGTGATCTGGGCAGAATGTTAAAAATATTTCATCCGCGAACCTAACCCATTTTCCACAATTTTTGGGCACTATTGAGAGCTTTTGGATAGGGATTGAAGAGAGTTTCAACTAGGATCGATTGGAGGTAAATTTTATGAGTTAAAAATATGATTTTATTGTAGAATCATCCTTGAAATCCTTGAGAATTTAGCCAAATTATAAGAAATCAGGGCTTGAGTTTGAAATTTCTAAATTTGGGATTTGAGGGGCCATTTGTAGTCCGATTTGAGAGTTTTTGGTATGTATAGACTCGTGGCGAGATAAGGAACCCGTTGGTGTAAAAATTTTTGAGTTTTGAGACGTGGGCCCGGGACTCGAGTTTTGTCAATTTCGTGAATTTCGATATTTTTCGATTGTTTTCGATTGGGTATTGTCTCCTTAGCATAAGGTGACATATTCATTGTGATTTTGGTCAGCTTCGACGCACGAGGAAGCAAATTTGGGAGGCAAGGGCATAGCGAGCTAGACTTTTGGCCAGCTTGAGGTGAGTAATGAATGTAAATGATGCCCTGAGGGTTTGAAACCCCGGAATTTCATATCGTAAAGCTATATTGAGGTGACACACGCACTCTATGACGAGTGCGGGGTCGTTGATTAATGGGGATTGTGACTTGGTCTGTCCCGAGTGATGTTTTTACCGTGGTTTTGACTAGAACTTAATTGCGAATCATCTTTACTTGGAAGTAATTGTTACATTTGGGCTTCGTGCCAATTATTTGAATCCTTCGGGGATTGATATCACTGTTTTCGCATATTTTGCATATCATTTGATCTCAGTCCAAGGTTTTAAATACTGTTTTGCAAACTCAGCCATCTTTCTAAGATTTGAAAACTTAAATGATATTTCTAAGTGATATTTTGGGTTGAGAACTACTATTTTACAAATGCCCAAGGGACTTACGATGATTTCTGTATTAAGCATGGATCGGGCTGTGTGCCGCAGCAGTATTATATTGATATTGAGGCCGAGAACCTGGTTGATTATAATTGATCTTGAGGCCGAGAGCCTGGTTGACTATATTAATATTGAGGCCGAGAGCCTGGTTGATGCCACGAGATGGCTTGATATTGCGCTTGGGCTGTAGGAGCCCCTCCGGAGTCTGTACACACCCCCAGTGAGCGTCGTCGACGATAAATAAATGGATGGCTCGGGTTGCACGCCGCAGTGGATACCATAGTGTACCGTCATATGCATCGCATTGCACTCATGCATTGTTCTTTATCTGTTATACCTGCCTTAGTATCTGTACTCTGATTTCATTGACTTGTTGCTTCACTATTAAATGTTCTAAACTGTCAATTATAGTTTACTTTGTATTTTTCCATGATTTCCTATTCTCAAATTTTATTTATGTTTATTACTCACTGGGTCGGAGTACTCACATTACTCCCTGCACCATGTGTGCAGGTACAGGTATTCCTGAGGTATAGAGCGAGTTTCCTGCTGTTCAGTTTTCATCAGAGTTATCGAGGTAGCTGCATGGCGTTTGCAGACCCGATTTCTCCTTCCATCTTTACTTGTTATTCTGTATTTCAGACATATTTTTGTATTAGGTTGTTGAAACCTTGTATTAGAGGCTCAGACTTGTGACACCGGATCAGTGGGCTGTTTTACAGAGATTTTTCCTGATTATGGTTTTCCGCACATTTCAACTGTTTAAAAATTCATACTTTGATTTTATATTAGATTGGTATTTAAAGTGGTTAATCAGTAATAAATTGTAATAGAAGGGGTTGAGAGTGGTAATTGGCCGGGCTTGCCTAACATTGTATTGGGCGCCATCACGACCGGGATTTGGGGTCGTGACAAGTTGATATCAGAGCCTAGGTTAATTGGTCTTGCGAGTCATGAGCCAGTTTAGTAGAGTCTCGTGGATCGGTATGGAGACGTTTGTATTTATCCTCGAGAGGCTGCAGAACCTTTAGGAAAACTTCATATTCTTAAAATTCTTATCGTGCGTCCTTGATTCAGCTTGAAAAGTAACTCTTACGATTCCTTCCACGTGTTCGTATGCGCGAAGGAGCGCTCAGTATTAGATGTGCCTTGATGGCTTGTAATTCCTCGATCGAAGGGCGAGACGTGATCTCTGTGAGTTTGATGTTAGCCAATCTGGAGTACTTGAGGCCGGATCTTTGCCTATGGCTTGAGCACCGAGGTGCTAATTGTGTGGGAAAGTGTTTTGAACTTATATGTCCGGTATTGTCCCTATTAGTGGGAATGATGGTTGGATAGCTATGTGAGGAGTATGTTAGTACTGTGAGATGTATCTATATGACTTGGAAGTGACGAGGAAGGGCTGCAGGATGATAGATGAACTATTAAGTGTTTGATTTTCATTGTGATTGGATGTGTAGCCCCGAGTTATGGGCGCATGAAGAATCTTTTCATGTCCCCTATTTGGAGTGAAGTAAATTTCATATTGCGGTATGAGTTTAGACTCAAGAAGATTAAGTGATTGTGTAATGTGTATGACAGTGGAAGGTATATAAAAATATTAATTGGAGGAAGCAGGTGGGTTATCTCCTACGGAGTGTTCTAAGGTGGTGTGATCCTTATGATGCCTATGAGAAGATCTTATTTACAAGTGAGGAATATGCGTTGAAATCTAAATTTGGTCGCCTAGAGAGTGAGCTTAACTGTTGTGTGAGTGAATGCAAGAATTGCAAAAGAGTTAAAATTCCAGATGATTTGTGTTTCCACAAGCTTATGAAGGAGTGAGTTTAATCTCACTATGGTATTACGGCAACGATATAGTACATGCGTTGTGATTTATTGAGTGCGTTTTGATCTATGGCTTTGAGCCAAGTTGGGGAGTTTGCTATTAAATAAGTTGATTGCACGCTTATGTGCTATATTGGTTCCAGTTTGAGGCGTATTGGTGAGTCAGTTATTGCTTATGGGGATTAAGGTCGATCAGGCGGTGGACGGGCCTATTTTTTATGCTATTCCAGGCAGGACATATGTTATTGCTTCAGATGCTATCATTACAGGAATTGTCCAGTCTGCCACAGAGATGCCTCTGTATTATTCGATCCTGGTTCCACCTATTCTTATGTGTCCTCATATTTTGCTCATTATTTGGGTACGCCCCGAGAGTTTCTTTCTTTACCCGTTCATGTATCTACCCCGTGGGCGATACTGTTGTTATGGACCATGTGTACCAGTCATGTGTTATGATTATTGGGGGTCTGGAGACCCGAGTTGATTTATTGCTATTGAGCATGGTGGACTTTGATGTTATTCTGGGCATGGATTGGCTATCTCCGTATCGTGCTATTCTAGACTGTCATGCTAAGACAGTCACTTTGGCTATTCCGGGTGTTCCGAGGATTGAGTGGCGTGGTATGACTGATTATGTTCCTAGTAGAGTAAATTCTTTCTTGAAAGCCCAGCGTATGGTTGGGAAGGGTTGCCTATCATATCTAGCTTTTGTGCGAGATGTTGGAGCTGAGACTCCTAGTATTGATTTTGTCCCAGTTGTGAGGGATTTTCCTGATGTATTTCCTGCAGACCTGCCGGGCATGCCTCCAGACATGGATATTTATTTTGGCATTGACCTGGTACCGGGCACTCAGCCCATTTCTATTCCATTGTATCGTATGGCACCAGCGGAGTTGAAGGAATTGAAAGAGCAGCTTCAGGAACTCCTAAGGGGGGTTCATTCGGCCTAGTGTGTCACCTTGGGGTGCACCAGTCTTATTTGTGAAAGAGAAGGATGGCACAATGAGAATGTGCATTGATTACATGCAATTGAATAAAGTAACAGTGAAGAACAAGTATCCTTTGCCACGTATTGATAGCTTGGTTATGTGCGAACAAATTTGAAAGTTTTCTCGATGGGTTTTACCATGGTTCGAGCCGGATATCTTCTACCGGTGCGCAGAACATATTGTATATTATGAACTCCTCCTAAATGGGAGCAAATATAAGATTTCTGACTGCCGGAATGTAATTTTCCTATAACCCAGAAATTCTAATGAGATTTTGTGTTTACAATAGGATGGCATGATAGACGTGGTGTATGGTACATGCTTAATATTTTCATGTGCAAGGTGGCAGTTCATTCTTAAAGGGAAGGTCATAAATTCTGGATAGAATAGTCAGCTTTAGATATTTAAATTGAATGTTATAACTGCTCGGTAAGACCTAAGAAGGGTGTGCACTATATTTTAACCAACAAATGTCTATTGGTATTACAACACCTACTTGGTTGATCGACTGCCAATATTTCGATCTTGCTATGTATTGTAGGAAAATTTTTGAGAATAATTATCATGAAATGATCGTACTTAAGGTATGTGTCAGTCATTTGTGTGCTGAGGTTGTGATTAGTTATAGTGATTTATGTAATCTATGAATTTGAAAACGGGGAATTATAAAAAATATACGGTTTCGGGATTGTGGCGTGTTGAGAAGAGTATTCTATCTAACTCATTGGATGCACTAGTCGAGCTAATTGATGGTGATAACTATGCACTGTGAGCGCGAATATATGTGAGGTTTGAACCTGTGAGCAAGCATCGGGCCAATATTCATGCTCGGAAGATGCGTAGGCTATGATATACCTAGAGTGGGATATTGAAATTAAAGGAATAATGTTTCTCGTATTTGTAACTTTGTTAAGAACCATCCGGACTACACTTGAGATTTCCAAGATGCTATTCCGGAACAAACTTGGTAATTATTAATTCTGCGTTAATGTGCTGGTTTGAGTTGTGACAACATAGTTTGCTCATGCCTACGATAGAGAGAGTTATTTATGCCAGTCCAGGAGCATGAGAATCTTATTTCATTTAGCATATACAAGTGTACTTTTTGGATTGCTCCTATATGATATGCTTGGACTGGAGGTTTGTGACCGTGTCGGGTGGATTATGTTGTTTGCAACTAAGTTGCTCGTGAGGTTGGTGTCAATATGAACTATAGAAGAGCTGGTTATTATTATTCTATTCATGTATCTGGGTTCCACTGTGATTGACGAGCTCATAGCATATTGTTGGGGTGGTACTTGTGGAACTTGCAAAACGGCTATCTCCTTTGAGGTATTTTCTCCTTCTGGGGTAGCCGGATGGTGCAATAGTGAGGTTTACTGGTATGGCATTGTATTATGTACTTCTCCGTGAGTATGATGATTCACTTGTGGTGTAGCTCTTTTATTTGAGTCATTTTTCATGAATTTAGTATACTAGGACTGTTGCTTATTGGTGCGCGTATTGTACGAGTTGCGGCTTAGTCCTGTATTAATGTGTAATATCACCAGAGTAGTGTGTTGATTAGATGAGATCGTTGGGGATCTTTAATGAGTACGAGCATATTCAATTTCAGTATGTTGGAAGGATAATATCGAGCTTCGACTCAGATGGCTTGATATTGCACTTGCACTGTAGGAGCCTCGAGATGGCTTGATATTGCGCTTGGGCTGTAGGAGCCCCTCCGGAGTTTGTACACACCCCAGTGAGCGCCATCGACGATAAATAAATGGATGGCTCGGGCTGCACGCCGCAGTGCGTACCAGAGTGTACCGTCATATGCATGGCATTGCACTCATGCATTGTTCTTTATCTGTTATACCTGCCTTAGTATCTGTACTCTGATTTCATTGACTTGTTGCTTCACTATTAAATGTTCTAAACTGCCAGTTATAGTTTACTTTGTATTTTTCCATAATTTCCTATTCTCAGCCTTTATTTATGTTTATTACTCACTGGGTCAGAGTATCTCACCTGTACCTGCACCATGTGTGCATGTACAGGTATTCGTGAGGCATAGAGCAAATTTCCTGCTGTTTAGTTTTCATCGGAGTTATCGAGGTAGCTGCATGGCGTTCGCAGACCCGATTTCTCCTTCTATCTTTACTTGTTATTGTGAATTTCGGACATATTTCTGTATTAGGTTGTTGAAACCTTGTATTAGAGGCTCAGACCTGTGACACCGGATCAGTGGACTGTTTTACAGAGATTTTTCCTGATTATGGTTTTCCGCACATTTCAATTGTTTAAAAATTCATACTTTGATTTTATATTAAATTGGTATTTAAAGTGGTTAATCAGTAATAAATTGTAATAGAAGGGGTTGAGAGTGGTAATTGGTCGGGCTTGCCTAGCATTGTGTTGGGCGCCATCACGATCGGGATTTGCGGTCGTGACAGCAGTTTTGACTTTTCTTCCTACCAAAAAGACCCTTTGCAAAATATTATAGATACAAAATAATCTTAGTTAGTTTAAACTATTAAGTAATATAAAATGACTTTTGGGATGAACTTTTATATATATATTGAATAAATTTTTTATATATTTAATTTATCTTGAAAGAATAAAGTTTTTTTTAATTTTATTTTTATATTTTACTTAAATAAAACCAAAATCTTAATTATTATTTTTAATAATAAATATTTATAATTATTTATCTACTTATATAATATTAACTATTAAGCAAATCTCTTCGTGTCCTTATTTGGAATTTAACACTTAAAAGCACTTTTTGAAAAACTTGACCAAACACAAATTATCGTTGAAAAGTATTTTTTAAATTGATTAGCCAAATATAAACTACTTTTCTCCAAAAGTCCTTTTTCAAAAAACACTTCTCAAAACAAGTTAATTTTTCCGGCTTGGCCAAATATGCTATTAAAGTTGGTGTAAGATCAAATTATAATCTCGAAAAGAGTAAACACGTGGTACAAAATTTGTAAGATTTTAAATAGAGTGTCTATAAATTAGGTACAAATTCGTAAGAACAAATTATAATCTCGAAAAGAGTAAACACGTGGTACAAAATTTGTAAGATTTTAAATAGTTTCTATAAATTAGGTACAAATTTAGGCATATAAACAGAAAAGGTTGATACAAATAACCTTTTTTTATATAAAAAATGTTACTATTTACTATAGAATACAAAGAAGAAACAATTACTTCTACTAGGAATCATCAGAGTATGTGATGCAGCTAATGATGCTGTTTTCCCTTAATCGGAGTTGTCGGGTTCGATAGTCACGCTTGTAGATAGTGAACACCGGGCGAAAAATTAAAAAAAAAATATACTACTAAAAAAACATGGGTCAGGTTGGATTACGTGGATCCTCAATGACCCAGTAATCCATGTGGGAGATGTGAGCAAAGTGGTCAAATTTTAGAAGGAATGAGCAAAGCAAGAAATTAAAAAGAGAGAGAGGTGCTTTATCCGTCAAATGTGGCTATGGTAGGAATAGCCAATGGTGGGACATTTTTGGAGTGTAGCCAAAACATAAAGGCGAGTTACTGCAAATTGAGTTGGGAGTGAGGATTAAAAGAAAACATATTTCCAGCTAAATAGCAAACAAATGACCCATTAACAGAAGTGGCCAAACCACCAAATTCAGGCATCTCCACCAAAAATTAGTTTTTTATACACAAAAGATTCAACGCAAACAGTTAAGTACTTCTTTAATCGTTCCTAATTCTTTGTCAGGGGTATCTTTTTGTGGGTAACGGCCAAACCACCACAAATTTTGAGTTCCCACTCTTAACGCTTTCAACTTCAACACAACAAATTAGTATTTGCTTCCTTGTTTGCTTATCTTGTGCATAACGATTTCCTACAACTTTAGCATAATCTTGGTTTAGAATCCTCAACGTGAAACACAACTCCTTGGCGGTTTCATACCGAGGTAAGAAATGATTTTGGTTTCTTTTGTTACATCAGCTGAATGCTTTACTTGATAAAAGCTTTCTCTTTTTCCCGTTTAGGATCTTTTGTTTATTTGCTTTCGTTTTTTCTTCTCGTTAAAATTTAACTTGATTTTATGGGTGAAGGATAACTTTACTCATAGTGTAAGAACAAGTTTCATAAAAGCTAGAATCTTTTTTACTTTAGCATATAAATTTGTGTAATAAATGCTTAAGAACCAGAATATTTGAAAAAGAAAAGGAATTCTACATAGTATTTAGGTTCACAAGTGGGACAATCTTTTTACACTGAAATATCTTTGTGTCAGGATTTGCTGATATTAAGTTCAGTAAAATGCCCCAAATTGGACTTGTTTCTGCTGTTAACTTGAGAGTCCAAGGTAATTCAGCTTATCTTTGGAGCTCGAGGTCTTCGTTGGGAGCTGAAAGTCAAGATGGTCACTTGCAAAGTAATTTGTTATGTTTTGGTGGTAGCGACTCCATGGGGCATAAGTTAAAGATTCGTACTCCCAATGCCACGACCAGAAGATTGACAAAGAACTTTAATCCTTTAAAGGTTTGTTTTGAATGCGAAAGTGTGATGCTGGATTTATGATCGTGGGCATATATCCTCTAAAATAAGAGATGTATATCTTGCCATTCAGGTAGTCTGCATTGATTATCCAAGACCAGAGCTAGACAATACAGTTAACTATTTGGAGGCAGCGTTATTATCATCATCATTTCGTACTTCCTCACGCCCAACTAAACCATTGGAGATTGTTATTGCTGGTGCAGGTGATTTTTTCCAGTCATCTGTATTTGTAGTCTTCATTTTTCTTTCTTCAGAAGGAAGATCATTCTATTAGTTGTATTACACTAGAATGTTTACCTGTGCATTCTTTTCTGATTACTGTTTTGGACCGCAAAATTTTAGGTTCTTACTTCTTTGCCATTTTGCAACTAATCAGCAAGTCCCGGCTGATTAGACTAGGAGCGGTTCGAACATTAGTTTGTTTTGATCTATTTTTGCCGTCACTCTATTTATATACATGTCTATTCTCTCTTGTTATATGAGCCATGATAAGCGGGTGAACGTGCTGTCTATTGGGTGGCATGTCCAAAGGAACATTCTGAAATATTGGAGGAAATGAACCAATATCTTGTGCAAGATTGATCTCACTATACCTATAATCAGAGTAACTAGAGTTCCAAAAATTCCAAAACCATTTGAAAAATCAAACGAGTTACATATAGGTGTTGCATTCTTCTAAAGCTTGCAATCTGTGAGAAAAAGATGAGAAGGAGATCTTCGTATTTCATCTTTACTAGGTTGGACCATTGACCGGTTAGCAGTATTGAACTTGTTCTTCAACTTGGTTTGCAAAATACTGTGCCGATCATTTCTCTTGTATTGTCATCAACTGGTTGATTATCTGAGTACCTAAAGAAAGAATGTTCTATGCATGATACATTCTGCTGTACTGTAAAAGATATAGTAAAGAATGCTAGCCGAGGTACTACATAGCCTTTTCAGATAAATAGAAGCTGTAGCATGATTCTAATTCAATTTTTTTGGAATATCAGGTTTGGGTGGTTTGTCTACAGCAAAATATCTGGCTGATGCTGGTCACAAACCGATATTGCTGGAGGCAAGAGATGTCCTAGGTGGAAAGGTGAAGAAGATCCAATCTTTCCTTTAATTTTGTTCCTTTTTCTTTTGTGTCCTTCCTAATGATAGTCCCTTTTCAGGAAGGCTTCTGTTTGTTTTATTTAAAATCATTTTCATACTCTTTAAACATTCAGTTGCTCAAACAATTGCAAGGGTGTTCACTATTCCTATTTGTGACTGTCTTCCTTTCTCTCAGTTTAGTTTTATTCCCCTCCCCC